>PVLC010002448.1:16582-114864 GCA_004027655.1 Graphiurus murinus | reverse complement strand
GGGAGGGAGGGAGGGAGGGAGGGAGGGAGGGAAGGAAGGAAGGAAGGAACGAAGGAAGGAAGGAACGAAGGAAGGAAGGAAAGGGAAGGCAAGGAAAGGAGGGAAAGAAGGAAGAAAAAAAGGAAGGAAAAAAAATAGGGCTGGGGATGTAGCTCAGAGGTAAAATGCCCCTGGGTTCAATCCCCAGTACCACAATAAAATAAAATAAAATGGTCTCACTGAGTTACCTCCTGCTGGCCTCGAACCTGTGATCTTCCTTTCTCAGCGACCCAAGTACTGAGATTACAGGCGTGTGCTGCCATGCCCAGCTTGAATCATTTCTTTAAATACTGATAGCTGTCATAGTGTTCATACAACATATCATTGTATTTTAAAATGTATAATTATATACATTTCAGAATGTAATTCAGAAAAGTAGAATGCTTTAGTTATATTATAAAATAATATAGCTTATGATAAATAATAGCTTATGATAGCCTTAATAAGAACTTGAATTTTTGCCTGGATTTAATGGTAAACATTATGAAAACATCCTGTTTTTAGAGGGTACAAAGAAAAATACTTATATAAAAAGTAATTGGAGGAAAATTTAATAAGGATAAAGAACCTCTGGCTGTGTTATAAATTACAGTAGGATAATTAAGTTTGTTGGACAAAGTGTACAGTGCGTGTTGTTTTTTGTATATTTTGAAAGAGAATATAGGGTGTCACTTTTTATTTGTGTGTGCAATGTGGTTGCATTGTCCCATATAGAAATTGGTATTAAAATTATTTGGCTTTTTTTTTTTTTTCTTCTAAGATCTTTTTTAGCAAAGCAGGCAGCCACTAGGGTTCTTACTTGTTTAGACCATTTCCCCCCTGCTATGAGAAAATACAGATGGTCCTGGACTTATGATGGTCCAACTAAACAATTTTTTGACGTTGTAGACAGTATGAAAGCTTATCCATTGTGTTTTTTCCTCTTTGTATAATATTCAGTAAATTATATGGAATATTCAGCACTTTATTATAAGTTGAGTTTTGCATTAGTTGATTTTGTCCAATTGCAGGCAAATATCAGTGTTCCAGGCACATTTAAGTTAGGCTAGACTAGGCTAAGCAGTGGCATTCAACAGGCTACGTGTATGAAACACATTTCCACTTACATTATTTTCAGTTTATGATGGGTTTATCAGGACTTAACCAACTTCCTTGCAAGTTGAAGAACATCTGTATTTAGAGGACCCCAGTGTATACATACTTAATGCAGTAAAATTTTCTAGCTGTTCTTTTTTTTATTTCATTGAAAATTTTTGAAATTAAGAATCATATGAAACAATAGCAATGAACAATACCATTTATAATAGCACCAGAATAATAAATTACTTAGGAATACATTTAATAAAAGTGGAATGCCTGTATACTGGAAACTATAAAACATCATTGAAGGAAATTAAGACATAAATAAATGCAAAGATGTACTGTGTTTATGGGTTGGCTGACTTAATGTTAAGATTGCAGTACTTTCATTCAAGTACGGTAGCTCATGCCTGTAATTTCAGTACTTGGGAGACAGACAGGGTTACAAGTTGGAAGCCAGTCTTGACAACTTAGCAAGGCCCTGTCTCAAAAAAATAAAAAGGGCTGGGTGTAGCTCAGTGGTATAGCGTCCCAAAATGAAGTTGGAGGACATAGCTACTGGTACGTGTAGACGTTTGCTAAGTGTTAAGTTGGCATCCCTTGTGCACTTCGGCCAAGATTAGCTTCTATATCCAAATGGATAGTTCTAGTTCATAGAGTTTCTACATCCTGGGCCTGAAATCTTTCTTATACTTTGCTTTTTGCTTTCATTCATTAAGCAACTATGTATCGAGTATCTGTTCTTGCTAGGCACCGTAGTGGCTGCTGGGATCACAGTGGCAGGTACAACAGGCTTGATGCTCTTTCTCACCGAGCTTACAGTTTGGCAGGGAGAGAAAGAAATATTTAATCATATAAGTAAGTAGTTATATTTATAGACAAATCCATAATGCTGAAGTATAGTATGTTTGGAAAGTGTATTAGAAGTCCTAACATAGTTTAGATGTTAAAGAACATTTCCTTGAGAGAACGGTAATGTAGAGATATAAAGGATGAATAAGACTCTTGGTAAGGAGAAGTGTTTGTGACGAGACCTAGCAAGAGATAGCAAGATGGTGGTGTGTGAAGGCCCTGGCGCAGAAAGGAATTAGGAGCTGAGTCCAGAAGGGCTTGGGCCGGAAGCTTACTGGACCAGAGTGGTAAGGAGTGAGGGTGGAGGAGAGGATGGATGCAATGAGGCAGGGCCTTCCAGGCCATGTTAAAAGCTTCAGTTTTAAGAATAGGGATTAATGATGTATTTATATTTTAAAAGTTTGCTCGAATGAAAGTAAGAAAATTGGATTGGAGGAAGATCAGTTTGGAGACTGTTGTAAAGCCTAGGCTAAAGGTAGCAGTGGCTGTTATAGAAGAGAAATGGACTTGATGTATTGGTTTAAAAACTGCTGGGAGCCGGGCGTGGTGTCGCATGCTCGTAATCCCAGCACTTGGGAGGCTGAGACAGGAGGATCACAGGCTTGCGGCCAGCCTCAGCTACTTAGTGAGGCCCTCTGCAACTTAGTGAGACCCTGTTTCAAAATAAAGAATAAAATAGGACTGGAGGTGTATCTGGGAGGTAGAATGCCCCTGGGTTCAATCCCCAGTACCACAAAAAACAAAACTGTTGAGTCTTGAAAACCCTGTGGGACACCTAGGTGGAGTAGAGGAAAATGTGGGTGGTAACAGAAGGCCAGTCTTGGGTTAGCCACGTAGCCAACCCAAGTGTTCTTATAGTGGACCTTGGTAGCTGAGGTCTTAACCCAAGTTCCTGGTGGTTGTCTTTTATGCACATTTTACCACAGGTTGAGTACATGTGTTATAATTTTCTTTTGCAGACTTATTATACTGCTGCACAAGATCTCAAAGAGAAGTTATTTTTAAAAGTTTAATGAGTGTTTTCATATTAATAGTAATAACTAACATTTATCGAGCACTTAGGCAGGATACTAGGCTGAGTGTATATATGTGTGTGTGGGTATACCTGTATTCTCTCTTAATCTTACAAGTCTATGAGAATTATTATTATTCCTCCAGTATTTTAAAGGTTTGCCACGTAAAGTTTAGAGAGGTTGGACAACTTCCTCAGACTGCACTTGTAGTAAGTAATGGAGCTGAGGTTTCAAATCCAGGCAGGCTTGCTCCAGAATCACTCCTTGACCATTACCGTACGCCGCATCTCTGATGTTTGAATTAACCAAATAAACTGAGAATAACTGATTAAGAAATTACTCACTAGTTTTTATAGAAGACTTGTGTATACTACTTTAATATACTCTCTATTAACATACTTTCTCATTTGTATTAGTATTATTGCTGGAGAAATATGTGATATCTGCTTCACTTTAAAATGAAGAAAAGCCGGGCATGGTGGCACATGCTTGTAATCCCAGTACAGAAAGATCATAGGTTTGCAGCTAGCCTTAGCTACTTAGTAAGGTCCTCCACAACTTAGTGAGACCCTGTTTCAAGATAAAGAATAAAAATAGGGCTGGGGATGTAGCCTGGAGGTAGAATGCTCCTGGGTTCAATCCCCAGTACCAAAAAAAAAAAGAAACTGGTTAAGAGATTAAATGACTTGGTCAAGATCACTAAGAGTGGCAGAGCTAGAATAGAAAATTGACTCCAAAGCTAGTGTGTTTTCTTTTGTACTACTTAAAATATAAGAACTCTGGCTTAAATGAGAAAATTTCCCTTGGGGATCATGATTAGATTTAATGATTCGCTTATACAAATCATGGTCTAGTTCTTAAAAATAAACTCCAGATCTTAATATTTATAATTATAGGTTGAACTTAGAAGATAAATAGTTAAGAAAATTAAAATACTTCAAATAATAGGTATATTTTACATATATGCAAAATAAAAACTATTTAAAAGTATTTTATTTATTTTTAAATATTTTTTAATTGGTGCGTTGTAATCATACATCTATGCTAGGTACAAGGTGGTAGAAGCATACATGCACACATTTCTCATTCAACCCTTCCCAATTCCCACCCCATTCCTTCCCCCTCCCTCCTTCTCAAGTATGGTTTAGTGATTGACTTTGATATATTTGTGAATGTACATCATGTGCATTAGGGTGTTTCCCTCTCTCCCCCTCCCATCACCTTCAGTTAAGTCACCTTCTTTGCTCATCAAAAGTTTCTCCTTCTTCATCTAGAGTCCCTCTTAAGACCCACTTTCTCCTTAGCTTCCACATATTAGGGAGAACATCCAATATTTTACTTTTTGTGACTGACTAATCTCACTTAGCATGATGTTTTCCAGTTCCATCCATTTCCCTGCAAATGACATGATTTTGTTCTTCTTTATGGCTGAGTAAAATTCCATTGTGTACATATCCCATAGTTTTGTAATCCATTCATCTGTTGATGGACATCTTGGCTGTTTCCATAGTTTGGCTATTGTGAATTGTGCAGCTATAAACATAGATGCACATGCATTGGTCTGATAGTTTGGTTTCCATTCTTTTGGGTAGATACTCAGAAGAGGTATTGCTGGATCATATGGTAGGTTCATTCCCATTTGTCTGAGGATCCTCTACACTGTTTTCCAAAGTGGTTACACTAATCTGCAATGCCACCAACAATGTATTAGAGTTCCCACTTTTCCACACCCTCGCCAGCATTTGTTGTTGTTTGTGTTGTCTTTGTTGTTCTAAATGAATTTAAGGACTGATTTTTAAGAGATAAAATGGGAGAATATTTATAGCCTTTTTATATCTCTGAAGATATTAGACAAAGACAAAATTGTATTATTGCTTATTGCTATCTTCAGATTTTTTTATTTATTTTTATTTTTTTTATGATACTGGAGATTGGACCCAGAGGCATTCTACCTTCCAGCTATAGCCTGATTTTATTTCCTATTTGGAAACAGGGTCTTGCTAGGTTGATGAGAGTCTCACTACTTGCTGAGGCTGTCCTGGAACCTATGATCTTCTGCCTCAGCCTCCCAAGTACTGGGATTACAGGCATGTGCCACCATACCCAGTGTTTATCAGATTTTAATAGTAGTTAATTGTTATCATTTCTATAGGATTATATTTTCATTTTGTTCAGTTCAGTCTTGTAACATTTCTTCTGCTCCGTAGTTTGAGAAGACAAATGAAAATGAAGGTAAAGCCATACAGTATGATGCATATTAAATATTGGCTTCTTTTCCTGCTGAAAACCAGTGAGAGGCAGTCAAGTTTTATATCCACAGGGAAGCTCCTTCTTCAGGATCTGACTTTTGAATAATCTTTTTCAGTAATCCCTTTGTAGAAAAACTTAGTCCGAGGCACATAGTTTTTTTAAAACAATAACAACAGCAACAAGTCACCTTCACTTTTATGCTGTCAGTAGTTGATGTGGGCTATCTTTTGAGTGCTGGATGCCTGTGAATTAGTGCTTTTAATTGGTTTCCTTTTAGTTGATGGGTATACTGTTGAGAACTTTGACCATGGGGCTTCTTACTTCGCTAAGAAAAAGCCTGCTCACTATATCAGCAGAACCTTTTCAAAATATATACTGGATTTTGGTTGGATGGCTAGATGTGACAGAATTTTGAATCAGTCTTTTCAGATACTTATGACTTTAGGAAGAAATAATTAGCTAAATTAACAAGGATACTATTCCATTGTGTTCTGCTTTGTCATTGTTAAAGTCGTTTATTAGTCTTTTTTGGGATTGTGATCTGTGTATTACAGGAATTAGTTGCTCTTTGAATTCCAATACTGTTGATGTTCAGCAATTTTTATTGAGTGTTTAATTTATATGCCGTCTTTTCTTGTAAGGACTAAGCTAAACTGAATACCTATAGGATAATAGAATAGTCAACTTTTCTTAAAACTGCATAGAAAGCTCTAGCTTTTAAGGTTCTATATGTGTTCAATGTATGGGTTATAACAAAGCATTGCTTTCTGTTTCTAGCCTTACATGTCACTAAGTATTTTGACTTAGATTTTTGTCTTACCAGCACTTTTTCCTTTTTTTGTTTGTTTGTTTTTGTTGAATTGAACCAAGGTCATTCTACCTCCGAGCTATACCCCCATCCCTATTCTATTTTATTTGGAGAGTCTTGCTAAGTTGCTGAGAGCCTCGCTAAATTGCTGCATCTGCTGCAAACCTGTGATCCTCCTGTTTTAGCCTTCCAAGTACTGGGATTACAGGCGTGCCACCATGCTCAGCTTTATTAGCACTTTGGATGTATTATTAGTACAGCATTTTTATGGCTAAGATAATTATAAGTGGCAGATGAAGAAAAGAATACTTATGATTTGATATGAAAATGGCTAATCAGAAACATTTTTGAATTATCATTCCCTTGTCTTTTTTTTTTTTTTTTTTTGCGGTGCTGGGGATTGAACCTAGGGGCATTCTACATCCAACCTACACCCCCAACCCTATTTTTAATTCTTTATTTTGAAATAGAGTCTCACTAAGTTGTGGAGGGCCTCACTAAGTAGCTGAGGCTGGCTGAGAACCCGCAATCCTCCTGTCTCAGCCTCCCAAGTGCTGGGATTACAAGTGTGTGCCACCATACCCGGTTTGTTCCTTGTTCTTTTGAGAATAGATTATAACCAGCTTTTAAGTTATTTACATGTATGTATCAGCATATTGTTCGCTGCAAGTAACAGAGAGGCTAATCAAATATGTAAGGATTTTATCATCTCATATAATGAGAGATGCAGTTAGGGAGGTTTTGGTATTGATTTAATCAGGGTACCCCTTCCTTCTTCTTGGTCATTTTCATTTTCTACTGTTTCATTCTAAATTTCTTTGTTTAGTTGGCCTTCACTACCAGCATGGCCCCCAAGCTATGTGTGGTTGACCTAGACTGTGTTTATGCCTGTGGGGAGAAATAAAAATAAACAAACAAAAAAGACAGTAATTAGTCACAGGCTTCTATGCTCTGGGTTGCTTCTAAAGATTCTAGTGTATTTTCTCTTTCGTCTTTTATTTTCATAAAGTTTAAACCAAATAAATATGAACTGTTTTCTAAATATTTAACAGTGCTTATTTTTTAATTACATAGACATATTAAATGAAGCAAATGTTAAAAAAGCATGTAGACTGTTTTTCTTTGTAGAAGAAACCCCTCAAACAGTAAAGAATCCTGTCAATAAATCCCATTCCCTTATCATAATATCCTTTGAATTACAGAACATTAATCTTTGTTCAGCATGGATTATAGTCAAATGATACATATTGTATTTCAGAAGTGCTTTATAAATACTAGAATTGGGGAATGTAAGGGCCACTTTAGGTGTGCTGGGCACCCAGCTTTTACTTATCAGTGTGTATGTATATGAGCTATATGTTGTTCTTACACTTACTTCATGATTAGACAGCGAGAAGTCAGATGCCATTTCCAAGGTCACACGATAGTAAAACTAATGATGACATTTATAAATCACGTTTAAAATAAAAGTCCATGTCTCTTGGGATGTGACTTCTGCTTTTCTCTACAGTATCATTTTTTTTCTAGTTTTCCTACATATTCCCTATATCCTAGCTGTTCCAACCCCTTGTGGTTTTACAGAAAATCTATAGCCTGTTCTTTCATACCATATACTCTATTCCAGTAAACACATTACCAAACTTGCCATCAAACAAACCAATAAAACAAAAACTTGCTTCTTCCATTATTAGATTTGCAAATTATGTAGCTGTTACTGAATATAACATTATATTGACATTTATTCACACAACTCTCTTGAAAGCAGAAAAATTTTTTAGAAATTCATCTTTGTTTTGTTAGTATTTAGCATAGTGTCTAGTACTTAATATGTATGTGTGTATTGAACTGAACTTTATAAAGGCTTTGAGACTTCTCAACCTCAGTTTCTTTTGCATATAAAATGTGAATAATTTAGACTAGACTCTGTGTTCCTTATTTTAAAATTCTGTTTTATTGAATTTATAAAATAAAACCATAACAAACTTGAGATTTTGAAGTCTGCTTTCATAGTATTTTGTTAATAAATAGTAAACTTTATAGTGAGATTCAATTAAAAAAAGGACAGTCTATATAAACTCACTATAAAAAACCCAAATTGTAGAAGGGTAAATAAAACATGTTGTTTTTGTGCAAGAAAGGATACATAAGAAACATATACACACACATATAGGTATATATATGTTTTCCCTTTTTTCAGAAAAGAAACACATGAAAGGTAAATCAGTAAACATTGAAGTCTGTTACCTGTAAGAGGCAGTGTAGGGACAGTGGACATTACCTGATTCTACATTTTAGTTTTGACTTAGAGAAGCAAGAAGAAAGAAGCAAATCCAAAAACGGAGTACAAACAGAAACAAGCCACAATTGTACTGTAAGCGAATAGCAACATATACTCTGAAGGAGGAGGAACAGGTTGGGGTGCAGAAAGGAACTGATTGATCCAAATAACTTTTGAATATAGTATTTGACTATATTCCTGAATTCATGGAAAAAATGAACTGCAAAAAATAAAAAGAACTTTTTTAGGTGATTAAATTTTTTTATTTCAGTTTTTTTTTTGTAATAATATAAATTAGGTGATTCCATAACTATTTTATGTGTTAAAGACAGTGGTTCTCAACTAGGGACAGTTTTCACCCCCGGGGGACACTTCACAGTGTCTAGAGATGTTTTTGATTGTCACAACTAGAGGTAATTGCCACTGGCATCTAGTGGATAGAGGTCAGGTTATGCTATTAAACATCCTAAGTACACCACTCCTCACCCCTCACACGATTATTACCTGATGGAAGATGTCATTGATGTAACATGAGATACCCTAATTATGAAGGTGAATAAATGAATTGCTATTGGTGTAAGCTAGAGTTCTTTCTATGGAAGAACAGAAGTTCAGATATGGATTAGAGAAGGTAGAGAAGCCTTGTGGAATTGGAGGTATCAGTATGAGAATTGTGTATATTATTTTCTAGAAGTGACTTAGCGGAACTGGCACCTCATTGCCACCCCTAGCACCACCCAGGCCTCAGTTTCTAATTACCATGTCCCAGTGAAAAGGAGCCAGAACCCTGTGGACAAATGACTGATTTTAGGGATGGTTCAGGAAGGCCTTCCATCACCTAGGAACATCTAACTGGAGCAGAAAGTAAGAAAGTGTTTAGAGAAATGATGGGCGTATGGTAAAGGAAGACAAAGCAAAACACGGAACCTGGCTGAGGGGGCACTGGGACAGTCGGGTAATTTGAGCATCAAAATAAATAAGAACAGTGGATTTTAATCCATTAAATAGAAGAAGAATGCTCAAATCCGTATTGATACTAAATAGCTAAATAAAATAGAGGAAACATCTCTTGTAGTTAATAAGTATGAAGGGATTTGGGAAAAAAACATCATTTTTTAATCATCACAGTGTAGAATGGTTCAAGCAAAAATCATCAAAGGGAGCCAGGTATAATGCCACATGCCTGTGATCCCAGTACTTGGGAAGTTGAGACAAGAGGATCGTAGGTTCAAGGACAGCCTCAGCAAATAGTGAGACTCTGAGCAATCTAGCGAGACCTTGTTTCAAAACAAAACATAAAAAAATAAAATAAATAAGACTAGTGGTATATCTCGGAGATAGACTGCCCCTGATTTAATCCCCAGTACCACCAAAACAAAACAAGATACCTCAAAGGGTTCTAAATCCAGGGGAAAAGTTGGATGAGGAGTAGGATATTCATATGTTTGTAATGTCTTCCTTTAGATTGGTTATTATTTGTGAGGGGAAAATAGATCACATCTTGATCAAATGATGAAAGTAAATATCACCAAGAGGAAGGTGAACATCAAGTGCTTATGGATATGATATACTAAGAAGGATTCAAGATCACATGTCTTTTGGCTGGACAATTCTAAACTGAGGAATACTATATACAGTAACTGACTTACAATCTTCAGAATGTTAGTGTCATGAAAGGCAAACTTCATAACTGTATTATGGTTATCTAAAACAATGTCCTTGTTCTTAGGAAATAATATTCTTGTTCTTGAGAAATTCACACTGTAAGTGTTGAAGTATAAAAGACATGCCATGTGCAACTTACCCTCAAGTGGTTCAGAATAATAAATTATCTATTTATATCAAGGTGTGTCACATACACACAACATACACGTAAACATCCTTCACAAGGGAGAGGGGGAAAAGTACGTGTGGTAAAATGTTAAGAATTGGTCAGTCTGGGTATAGGCATGCAGGGATTCTTGATACTCTTCTTGGAACTTCTCAGTAAATTTGAAATTAGTTTAAAAAGTTAAGGTTTAAAGTCAAGTTAAAAACCAAACAATGTTTCTAAATGGATTCAAACCCAAGTATATTTGCTAATGATATATGTTGTTTTCTTTTAAGGTGTGTATGAATTTTAAATTATTAAAGCATACACACACTGGATCAAAAAAAGTCTATATCCCCAAAGTGTGGACAGGGAGCAGGAAGAGCACCTTCCTTCTAAGGTGTAAGACATAATTCCATTTTTGTCTACTGACCCAATTGTGCTACTACAGACAGGGCATCCATGTGTCACTATAGTGTTCTGACTTCAGTTCCTTTGGAAAGACACCCAGGAGTGGTAGAGCTGGATTGTATGGTGGTTCCATTCCCAATTTTCTGACCAACCTACACACCCATCTCCATAGAAGCTGTACTAATTTGCAGCCCCAACAACAGTGTATACGAGTTCTTATTTCTTCATGTTTGCCAGTATTAATTATTGCTTGTGTCCTTGATGATTGCCATTCTAATTGGGGTTAGATGCAACCTCAGTGTAATTTTGATTTGTAACCCCCTATTGCTAATGATGTGTTGAGCACTTTTCATATATTGATTGACCACTTGTATTTCTTCTTTTGGTTCAGTTACTTTTTTTTTTTTTTTTGCGGTACTGGGGATTGAATCCAGGGGCATTCTACTTCCGAGCTACACTCCCAGCCCTATTTTTTTTTTTTCTTTTTTAGTCTTTGTTTTGAAATAGGGTCTCACCAAGTTGCAGAGGTCCTCACTAAGTAGTTGAGGCTGGCCACAAATCCACAATCCTCCTGTCTCAGCCTCCCAAGTACTGGGATTACAAGCGTGCACCCCCATGCCCTGCTTCTCTGTATATTCTAGAGATGAGTCCTCTATCAGAGGAGTAGCTAGCAAAGATCTTCTTCCATTCTGTAGGCCCTTTTTAAGCTCTTGTTTTCTTTGCTGCACAGAAGCTTTTTAATTTGATGATATCCCATTTATTGATTCTTGGTTTTATTTCCCAAGCTTTGGGGTTTATTTAGAAAGTCTCTGAAACAAATTACCTTTTGTTTTGCTTTCCTAGTTGTTCTCACAAGAAGATTGGTTTGAAGCAACCTACTCCACAATTGTCAAGAGCAAAATGCCCAGATATGTTTTAGAACTCATAATTTTTTAGAATATGAAAGATAATACAGTGTATATGTCTTATAGACACTAACATCTTACACACTTCAGCAGTAATATCTCTGCTGTGAAATACATGAATAATTACCTTGCCTACTATAGTGCAAGTGTTTATAGTGGGGATTAGAGCATGATCTGTTAGGAAACATGATTTAGAGTAAGTGCAGCTCTATTGTAATACAGTCTGTTGGGGAAACAAGTGTTTGACAACACAGCTGCTTGTTTGACTGGGGCCCACCATCTTTTAGTTCCTCTAATTCTCCTACTTTCTCTCATTGTGAGCCATTTGCACATGCCATTTTCTCTGCCTGGCATGTGTACCCTCATAAGTCAGGTTTAAGTCAGTCACATCTTTGGGGAAGCCTTTCTTGACCTGCAAGCTCGTCAGGTTTGGGTCAGAGAAATGAACTTTTTAGTTTGAATTATACAAACTTATTTGTGTGATTATTTGATTAATGTCTTTTTCCCCCGTCTAGACTCCAAATCCTTCTCTCTCTCTCTCTCTTTCTTTCTCTCTCTCTCTCTCTCTCTCTCTCTCTCTCTCTCGACCATTTTATCCTCTGCCTAGTTCAGTGTTTGGAAGTACATTTATTATAAGTAGATGGTCAGCTAATAAATCATCCTGTTTTGTTTTGTAGTGCTGGGGATAAAGCCCAGGGACATTCTACCTCCGAGCTATACCTCCAGTCTTATTTTTTATTCTTTATTTTTGAAACAAAGTCTCACTAAGTTGTGGAGTTCCTCACTAAGTAGCTGAGGCTGACCATCAACCTGCGATCCTCCTGTCTCAGCCTCCCAAGTACTGGGATTACAAGCATGCGCCACTACGCCTGACATAAATTATCAATTACTATTAGGTGATCAATTAATGTTTGTATGAATGGAGAACTAAAATGTTGAATGAGGGAGATAAATAAATGATGTATTGATGATAGTGCAGGTAGTGATAGCATTGCTTTTGAAAAAACCAGATTTAGTCCAACATTGAATTTGTACAGTGATTAAAATTTTATAGATATATGTGTACAGTATTAGAATACTTCAATGGAATTCCCTTGGGAATTCATTATTGTCAATATTTTAGCATTTATTTCCCATCCTTCACAAATAAATATTTTACTATGTAAGTTTTGAAAGCCCTTGGTTCTTAAGTGACATGACCATCATCCAGAGCATTCAGAGTACAGCCACCTGTGTCATCACCAGGCATTCCACTAGAGAGATAAGTGGAGCCAAAGAGCCTGGACGGAGTTTTAAAATCTTAAAGGATTTAGTCTTAGAGGAAAGCTGACTTGCAGTACACACACGCACCACTCACTGACTCGGAGGTGGTACCATTTATTCTGTTAAGGGGAATTGGTCCTGGCTTCATTAGGGAGATGACATTTGAACTGAATCTTGACTGATGAGGTAATGTTCATTAATTTTCCAAAGAAATAGTATTTCATTTAAATGCATATTATTATAAAAGTTGTATTGTGAATTGACAAATAGTAATTTGGGTAGAAGTTAGGGTGGTTTGCAATGAGAATTTGTAAAGGCAGTTTGGAGCTACCCTCTTTAGTTATCCTTTGTCATAAAGACCATTAGAAGTTTTCAAGATAGTCTGTAATGTTTAATAGGCTAAGTTCTAGAGCCAGGCTACCAGTGTTCATGTCCCAAACTTTGCCCCTTACCGTGTGACCTTGAGCACATTATGTAATCTTTCTCTTTCTCAGTATCTCTGTTTATAAAATGAAGATGATAATTATAAGTAACTCAGTTATAAGTAACTCAGTGGTTAGGATTGAATGACTTGAGACTTGTTCATACTTAGAAAAGTGTCAGCCTATAGAAAATTTTCAGTTGGCTCTTGTTGCGATTACTGGATGCATTGAGAAAACCTCAAACAAAATTGCATTAGTTTAACTAGAGACAGAGGCAGAGCAAGATTCAAGAGATATTTTAGGGGCAAAAACCACTAAAACAAACTTATTTAATCATAAGCTTTAATTAATATTGATGCATATGTGTAACACAAAACGTTTGGGATTTGTATAACATTTTTATATTTGCAAACTTATAGAACTAAAATCTGCTAATTTGTGTTTTCTTTTAGGTCTTATAGAAAATTTCAGCTATAGCCCTTGGACTAGAAGCTGAAATAATAGAAGCTGTGTACGATGCATTAGGGTATTGAAGAAAATTAATTTTTGAATTAAATATTTGGAGTATAAGGGGCGAAAGGTGACTGAAAATGGGGCGGAAGAAAATACAAATCACACGCATAATGGATGAAAGGAACCGACAGGTAAATGAAAAATTGTATTTAATTACTTGATTTATGTACTTAATTGATACATATTTTTAAAATAACAGAAGAGAATTGTTGAGTTTGTCTTTAATTTGAAGTGTTTTTAGTTTGAGACTAAATGGCAGTTTCTGTAATCATATAATTGTGCCTTTTCATCATGTACTTTAAGGGAACTCAATTACAGAAATCTTAGGTAACATAGATAGGCAGAAAGAAAAGTAAAATTACTGAAATCCCATTATTATCAATTATATAGATTTTTCATAAGATATCCTTTGATATGTTGATTATATGTTTGTTAGTGTTCTATTCATTGTTATTTTCCAGAGTATCACCTGTTTTCATAATTAGGTAATATGTAAGTTAAATAAAGTTATCAGTAAATGTGTTCTAGTCAGTTAACTTTTCTGGTTAACCAATAAATAATGAGTAAAGTTTTATACCTCTTGTTATCCACAAATATTTCAAAAATACTTACGTATAATCAGCTTTAATTGATAAATGTACAGTACCCGTATCAGTAAACCCTTATAAATTCAGGATAATTGTAATGATGTTGATATTTGAAGAGACTAAAACCTGTAGTGAACTGTGGCCTATAGAATAACTGCCTATTTTTCTAAATAAAGCTTTATTAGAATACTGCTGTGCCCATTCATCCAAATGGTCTGTGACTGCTTTCACAGAGTTGAGTAGTTGCTACCGAAGCTGTATGACCCATAGGCCTAAAATTTTCCCTCTAGCCCTTTAAGAAAAAGCTGGCCAACTCCTTAGTTTAGAGAACAGAAGGATAAAACATTTCATAGAATATTGTAAATGAGCTACTGTTCAGAGCATGTTCCCAAGGGAGGGATGCAGTCTCTGAGAAGGTTGCCTACCAGTGGTTTCAGGAAGTTCCCTGAACACTGAAGATGTGTTCTGCAAAGTTGGAGCAGTACTTACCTGAATATAGATGTGATAAACAGACCTGGCTGAGCAGCAGTGGGCCCTTAGGGTGAGTGATAGGCTCAACTGAATGAAGTGGGCACTTGCTTCAGCTCAGGAAGATTGCTTAGCAAAGGTGCAAGGCCCACATGATATGATTAACCATGAAGGCCGATGAAAGGTTGATAAGCCGTTCTGGGATTCCCAGCAAGGCTGCCAGTAAACTCCCTTTACAAACCCAAAGACTGTGACAGGTAGAGGAGGGGTACCTACAGTATAAATGTTGACTAGAGTTATTAGAGAACACCACATAAGCAGAGCTCGTAAAATTCCTGAGTGCTTGCTCATCCCATAGACAGCCATGTTTCAATTGCGCACAGCTGGATAGACCTCTGTAGAGCAGACGCCACACATTTAGAGAAAAAGAGGACCTGGGGATATGTAGGTGACTATGTAATGGAACTTTCTACTTTGGGGAGATGATTTGTTGAAAAGATGGAATCTGATAGATTACCTCTGGCTCTATATATGGTCCTTTTAATTTTTTCTTTTTAATTATATAGTTCTCTCTTTTGTTACATCTCATGTTTTTTAAATGAAGCATCAGACCTTGTATGTGAAAGATGCTATAAATATTCTATATTATGTTACCTTTCAGAAATGGTTTTCCCCTTTCCTCTGATGTGGCCACTGAATTCAGGTACTGGACGTCTTAGAGCAAGCAGGGATTGACCTGTGTGAGGCCTAGGCTGCAGGATTTTTTTTGTTGTTGTTTTGTTTTTGAGGTACTGGGGATTGAACCAAGGGACATTCTACCTCTGGGCTATGCCCCCAGTCCTATTTTTTATTTTTTTATTTTTTGAAACAGGGTCTCACTAAGTTGTGGAGGGTCTCACCAAGTGGCTGAGGCTGGCCGTGAACCTGGATCCTCTGGTCTCAGCCCCCCAAGTACTGGGATTACAAGTGTGCGCCACCACGCCCGGCTCTCGGTTGCAGTTTTGATGGGGCGCCATCTCCTTCCTTTGGTTCACTCTGCTCTCTAGGAGGTGCTCTCAAAGGCTGCTCACTGCTTCATTAGATTCATACATTCTAGAGTTGTGCCTTCTTGGTGACTTTGCAGTGCGTATTGACTATCCTCAGTAGGGCATGTTTGTCTTCTACTCACCATTAGCTACAGCTTTCTTTCTTTTTTTTTCTTCAGGTTTGCAAAATAACCTTTATTTTTAAAGTTAATATGTGTATTACAGGAAGCAAAACACAAGAAGCAAAGAACAAAGTCATCCAGTCACAAGTAGCTGATTGGCTGTGGCCTTCCAATTCCTGTGTTTACAAACACAACATCCCATCTGTGTGACCAGTGTCGCAGTACATATGGTGCTTTCCACACATCGGGAATATTCACCAGTTCAAAATCCCAAAGCTACAAGAGTATTTTTGATAACCAAGGATATAGTGCACCAACTCAGCGTGTTAGAAAAAATTGCAATCCTGCCTTTCTTGGGAGCGGAAGTTTCACTGAAGACAAAAATAGTGACAGGCTTTTAGATAAACATATTGGCAGTTAAAGTACTGCATTTTCTTAATGCTTAATTTAAAATGAGACATAAAGTAAGAGTATAGCAAGCATATTTCTAAGAGAGTTACCAGATTTCTACTACTAAAATACTAGCCTGAAAGCATGTTCTCAGTGAATTAAGGTATTACTGTGGAACAGCACAGAAGAGGCACACACACATCAAAATGCAAATCTGAGAAACACTTCCATCTCTGTGTCCTTCCTTCTGCCCCTTGCTGCCTGCCCAGTGAACAAGTCCTGATACTCCCTACCCAGAGGTGTGACAATTCCATGCCTGAGACACACCCTTCTTAACAGTTATAACAAAAAAGTGTTTACAAGTTGGCTAATTCACTAGCTCTACTTTTTACCATACATTTGGACATCTGTGAAGCTAAGATGTTAGGACATAAATATGAACTTTGCACACAGTGAACACAAGTACTTACCAAAAATGCACAGAGAGACCTGTGGTTAGGATCTAAAACTGCCTTCCAGGTACAGAGTTATGAGCAGAGAGCTCTTCCCTCACCGTTCCTCCTCTCCTACCCCATCCCAGTGACCAGTGGCATGTACTAAGTACAGGACCACACAGATTAACAGAGGCCATCCCAGAAGAGACTTCTTCCTAAAAACTAACAAAAAGACAATTATACAGGTTTCTTTTGGTTAACAATGTGTGTGTGTAGTAGTAGTAGTAGTAGTAATAGTAATAGTAATAGTAGTAGTAGCAGTAGTAGTAGAGGACTTGAACCCAGGGGTATTCTACCTCTGAGCTATACCCCTAGCCTTACTTATTTTTTATTTTGAAACAAGGTCTCATTAAATTGCAGAGGGCCTTGCTTAATTGCTGCGGCTGGCCATGAACCTGTGATTCTTCAGCCTAAGCCTCCCAAGTACTGAGATATGAGGGGTGTGTCACCATGCTTGCTTATAACTAATGTATAAATACTAACATATTTTGATAGGTCTGGTTCTCTATATTTACTTTCAGCTTTATTGTGTCCGTATGCTTTAGGTGTATCTTTTATAAATAGCATTTGGCTGGATTTTGTTTATTCAGTCTGATATATTCATATGCAAAGATGAATCTAGATACAGACCTTCTATCTCCCACAAAAATGAACTCAAAATAGATCATAAGTCTCAATATAAAATCCAGACAACATCCAGTTGTCCTAGCACCCATGTTGAGGTCTTTTTCCTCATTGAATTGCCTTTAATCCTTTCTCAACAATCCTTTGTATTTGTGTGGGTCTGTTTCTGGGCTCTCTTTTCTGCTCCATATATCTGCTTATTCTTCTAGTACTACCCTGTCTTGATACTGTAGCTTCATGTAAGTTTCAGAGTCCCCCGGGTTGTTGTTTTCCTTCGGTATTCTGGAGTTTATACCTTCCAGACCTGTCTGTATTGAGCCCCTAGCAATTCGTCATAGGTCACGGTGCCTCTTGTCGGCATTTTCTCTCTCTCTCTCTCTCTCTCTCTCTCTCTCTCTCTCTCTCTCTCTCTCTCGTGTGTGTGTGTGTGTGTGTGTGTGTATAGAGTGCTGGGTATTAAACACAGGGCCTTGTGCATGCTAGACAAATGCTTTACCACTGAGCCAAATCCCTAGCCCCATTTTTCTTCACTCTGATAACTTGAAGAGATATTTTTAATGTGGAAAGAATAGCATGAACTGTACTCTTTTTACTAATAGTTGTTATTATTATTATTATATTTATTTGTGTGTGTGTGTGTGTGTGTGTATTTTTTACTGGGGATTGAACCCAGGGGCACTCTACCTCTGAACTATACCCTCAGCTCTATTTTATGTTTTATTTTTAAACAGAGTCTCAGTAAGTTGCTGAAGCAGTCCTCGAACCTGTGATCCTCCTGTCTCAGCCTCCCAAGTACTAGAATTTCAGGCATGCTCCACCATACCTGGCTAAAGCTATTATTTTAAAGAAAGAATGTTCTTTAATTATTTTTAATGCACATTTTGAAGACGTATTGGCATCTCAATTTAATACTGTCATTAATATCTTACTCATTTTGAGAGTATCAAGAGTAAGAATTGTTCTTAGAATAAGTGCTTTACATTGTTATTATTTTCTTCCTTTTTTCATTATTAAAAACCAAAATATAGATTGTAAGCTGGGCGTGATGGCCCATGCCTGTATTTCAGTACTTTGGAGTCTGAGACAGGAGGATCACGGGTTTGAGGCCAGTCTCAGCAACTTAGTGAGTCCCTCAGCAACTTAAAAAGTAAAAAATAAAGTAGGGCTGGAATTTTAGCTTGAAGGCAGATTGCCACTGGGTTCAATCCCTAGTACCACAAAAATTTAAAAAAAAAAAAACAAGATTCTAAATAACTATGTCTTTGGTAGATTCAAAATTCCAATGCAGGAGGAACCCCTAGGTGCATCTCAAGTCTGAATGATTCAGAATGCACTTTTAAGATATTTTTAAAGTATATATTTATAATGGTATAATATATAATGCTAGGATTTAAGAAACCAGTATAGCAGTCTGTAATAAAAATTGAAAACTTTTAATAACAACTGATACAAAGCAAAGTTAATATATAAATGGGAAATTTCAAAAGATACTTGTGAAACATGGTTAATATATCTGTATAAGAATCTCTTACTCAGACAAGTGAAAGAGAAATGACATAATAGGGGAATGATCAAAAGATAGAGATGAGAAAAAATTGCTGAGCCATTACAAATTAGGAAAATGTTTATTAAATGAGATTTTTATTTTATGCCTATCATATTAACAAAGAAAAAAAGAGTAATAACAGAAAGCATTTGACTTCGAGATGACATATTCATGCTCATATTCATGAGGTATGCTTAAATGAGTAAAACAAAGGAAGATTGATAGGGTGGCATTTTTGTAAGACACAGATCCCTTGTAGGTGTATCCCAAGTGTATGTATCAGACTATACAATGATCTTGTATTAAAAATATAGGATGAAAATATGGTTTAAGGGGTTTGTGTAGGTGCCAGGGAAAGTAGGGAGATAAACAAAAGGTGTTATTTTATGTGTATGCATTTATATGAAATATATATTTGCGTATTACATATATAAGAAGGATGTTTTAAATGATTAAATAATAAAAGATTTATTTTGGAAAGATGAAGGAAGGAGCCATTATGGAGATGTAGTAGACTGAATATTCCACATCATAGGAACATTCTTAGATTGGAAAGTAAGTATTATCTAAAAACACACACATACACATAAGTATTCCTGCATTCATGCCATAGCAACAAGGGGTTTAGGGAGACTGATGTGAAACAAGGTCAGATAAGGAATGGAAGGACAGATCATTCCTTTTATGTTCTCAGGGAGTGGGTATCACTTGCAGAGCAGTGAAACACTCTAAGCTCCTGTTCACAGAAAATTGATTTGTGTTTCGAAAATATCACTGGTGTTTTGGGGGTAAATATATGGTAAGGTTTTAAAAGATGAAACAGGAAATCCATTAAGATCATTGTATAGACATCAGAAAGCAGAAATTATGTAATCTAGCTTGGGTGGTAGCAGTATAGATAGAAGTGGAGAGATTTGAGCTATATTTTAGAGGTAAAGTTGACACAATTTGCTGATGGATTGGCTAGAATAGGTTATTAGGATAAGAGGGTTCCGAGGTAATGCCTACACTATTTTTTGTTTTTGTTGTTTGAATGGATGGTGGTACCTTTGCCTTTTGGAGAAGACTCTGGAAAGAACTTATTTGTTGCCCTTTAAACCATGAAGCTGAATATATAAACTGGAAGAATAAGAGGAGAAGGCGCCCAAGTCGAAAGCCTTCAGGCACTTAAATAGATGGAGGTTGAGCAGAGGGAGAGGAGGTGGTCAGTGCAGCAAGGGATGCTGCGTCCTGGACATCTGGGAAAGAAGGTGGACAGTGAGAGTATAGGCAGCTCTCAAACGCCGCTGAAGTGTAAAGTAAGAGTGGAACCAAAGGGACCACTGATTTTGATCACATAAATTGCAGGTCACCTGTGATGGTATTGACAAGAGCAGTCTTGGTGGATATGAAAGATGCAAGTCTGATTGTAACAGGTTAAGGAGAGAAAAGGTGGTGAGAAGTCAGAGACAACTGTAGACATTTCTTTCAACATTTGTACTCTGAAGGACAGAGCACAGAGAAAGGTTGGTGACTGGAGGCGCAGGTCGACTGAAAGGAGATGCTAGAGCACATTTATGTGCCTACGGTGCTTGATCTGTAGAGCAAAGGAGACTACAGCAGGGAAGAGATCGAGGCATTCCAGGAGGAGGAACGGACATGTCAGGAGCAGCAGAGGAGGGGAAAGATACAGATGAGGCACTTAAATGGATACATTTAGTGTTGGGAAGATGAGGTCTTCCGTTTCTGTTTTCTCAGTGATTTCAAACAAGGTGATCAGAGAGTGAAGTGGGAGAGAAGATGAGAAATAGTTGTCTCAGAGAATGAATTAATGAAACAAATGAAGGTAGGAACATCAGGCAATTTTAAGTGTTGGTTGAGACATAATTATCAGTTCAGAAACAGCAGGTATGTGTGTGCGTGTGTTTGTGTTCTCAGGAACTACTTGCATAAAGATACAGGGATAATTGGGTATGTGTTTAGGGAGTCAGTCCCTGCTTGGGGCTCTGTTCAGGCAAGTGTGTTAATGAGAGAAGATTACTAAAGGATAATGTGTGTTTGGAAGAGAATGAAAAGAGTGGTGGACCATCAAAAATAAAAGGAGAGGAAAGGACATCAGAGTAGATACAGGTTGAACATCCCTAATCTGAAAATCAGAAATCTGAAATACCCCAAATCTGAAATATTTTTGAGCACCAGTATGATACCACGAGTGGTCACTTCCACAGCAGACTTCATGTGATGAGTCCCAGTCAGAACACAAGGACACTAAAAGTACTGTTTGAAATAGCCTCAGGCTGTGTGTACAACCCAGACCAGGGTCTCATCTCCAGAATATCTCCAAACCATGTCTTTGTCTTCTGTAGTATAGCCACAGCAAAGGATGAGGAAATACTTTCTAGAAGGTGAGAGACCTCTCTTTTAGAGCCCTTGAACATCCAAGATAAATATGACTGCCATCGTCCTGTGGCAAAATGGGGAAGGAAGGCCCAGCTGGAGCATGAGGCTAGGAATCTTTTCCATCTTAAATCTGGCCCAGTATTATAAGAAGACTCATCTTTAAATGGCCTATTTTTCAAGTACTACTGATTCTTTTAGTAAAAATGTACTTTCTTCTTTGATTGTCTAGGTCACTTTTACAAAGAGAAAGTTTGGGTTGATGAAGAAAGCCTATGAACTTAGTGTGCTCTGTGATTGTGAAATAGCGCTCATCATTTTCAACAGCTCCAACAAACTGTTTCAGTACGCCAGCACTGACATGGATAAAGTTCTTCTCAAGTATACGGAATACAACGAGCCTCATGAGAGCCGAACCAACTCGGACATTGTTGAGGTAACAGACATGTCTAGTAATGCATGAATAGATAACAAGGAAATCTTCCATTTAATAACAGTAACTGTCAGATTTCTTCGTATATCCAAAACATAAGTCAGATATAGAGGTATCTTTTCTCCGAATTATTTCTTAGAAGGATCTAAAATTGTCATAGAATGTCTCACTTGTGCTATAAACATATCCTATTCATTGAAGCAAAGTAAGTTGGGCTGTTTTATCATATAAATCTTAACATTTAACCAGTACAATCTTTCATCTGTGATTACTTATTTTGTATGAATTTTTAAATTGATACTGTCAAAAACCACCACTTTTAGGTAGTATGGAGTTGTAATTTTAATATACCTTAATCATTTCATTATGTCAGTGATAACCTTAAATACTACTGAAAGGAAAGAAAATTATATAAACAATACTTGTTTTGTTCATAGTGCTTTAGTTGCATGGGAGGGGAAGTCCATGTCCTTTTTGAGCCACTGCTCATTTTAATGTCTTTTCATAGTTTTACCAACCTAATTAAGTGAAAAAGAAAAGGAATTCTTTTGAATGATTTTTATCTACTCAGAAATAGTATTTAAAAATAAAACATATAAAAAGGTGAACCAGTATGCTTTTTCCTTTAGTTATTTTTTGCTTCAAAATCTTACAAATGAGCCAGGTGTGGTGGCACGCGCTTGTAATCCCAGTACTTGGGAGGCTGAGACAGAAGGATCTCAGGTTTCCGACCAGCCTCAGCAACTTAGTGAGACCCTGTTTCCAAATGAAAATAAACTAGGGCTGGGGGTGTAGCTCAGAGGTACAATGTCCCTGGGTTCCATCCCCAGTACCCCCCCCCCCACACACACACATAAAATCGTATGAACAGTAAGTTTTTATTATTATTAGGAATAATACTTCTAATAGCATTTTAAGTTAGCTTCATATTACGTTTTTCTCTTTGCTTAGATTTAGAAGTTTGTTCTATTTTCATTTTTTAAAAATTTTTTCATTAAATGATAATACTTTGACTTAATTTTATACTAGGGAAGAATTCTGGGATGCTAAGACAAGAAGATTGCAGGTTTATTGCCAGACTCAGCAACTTAGAGAGGCTTTCAGTAACTTAGTGAGACCCTGTTCTAAAAAATAAAATAGGGATAGGGGTATAGCTCAGAGGTAAAATGCCCCTAGTTTCAATCTCCGGTATCACAAACAAACAGAATTCATTAAATTAGGCATTTTCTTGGGAGAAGTAGTAAACCATGTGAAGTTATTGCAGAACTAATTGTAAAAGAACAATAAATCCCAATCTAGGTTTTATATCTAATAATTGAAATTGAGCTAGAGAACTAATTTTATTATATAGGAGCCTAATTTATTTGCCCGCACAAATTATGTTATAGTTCTAAAAATGTGTTTAAAATTTTCCCTATATTCACCTGCCTCAGCATTTCCCTTGTGGACAGTGATTGATTTAGTTTCTTACTACAAAAATCTGTATTAAAAAATTAGATTTTAACTTTTTAACCATTAATCAATTGTTTCAAGTGAGAAATAAAAGTACAGCATAATTACAGCTCAGACTTATCTCTGTTACTTGATTTACCCACAGTTTTATTTTAGGACTCACTGCTGTGAACCTCCCCTGAAATGTGTAATTATCCATCATAGTGAGGTTCAGAGTGACAGGTACATACATGTGGGCAGCATTTGTGTGTTTCTCTCCGGTTCCCACCCCCTGTCTTTGCATGGATACACATAACTCCATAGATGAACAGAGGAGATTTTGAATAGTTAACACCATCAGATCTCCCCTTTCTCCTCCCCTCCTCTCCCCCTCTCTCTGGAACTTCCTCCCCCGTTCCGCTAGTGTGACCTTCATGTATCTGAGGTCCTCTTTGTTTCCCAGTTTCCCTCTAGCTTCCACATATGAGTGAAAACATATAGCCCTTCACTTTCTGTGACTGGCTAAACTTACTAAGCATAATATTCTTGAGTTTTATCCAGTTTCCTGCAAATGACTCTTACTATCTTATGACTGAGTAGAATTCCATTGTTTGTATATACCATAATTTCGTAATCCATTCGTGTGTTGATGGACACCTAGGATGGTTCCATAGTTTGGCTGTCATGAATTGACCTGCTATAAACATGGAAATGCATGTATCCCTATAGTAATCTGATTTCAGTTCCTTTGGGAAGATTCCCAAAAGTGGTATGGCTGTTTGAAGTTTTTGATTTTGCTTTTGAACATCACTTTGATTAAGCAATATGGTTATATCTTTAGCCACACCCCTTAATGCAGTTATGTTTATGTTGCTTATAAATTATTTTGTCATGTATTTTGCATTTATAGATTATCTGAACACTTTCTTGCAACATGATATGGTAAATTCTTTGCTATATTTCATGAGTACATTTTTTGTTGTATTTTGTAAACTAGGAGATGATTCAGGTAAGTTTTGTACAGACTTTATTATGGATTTTCTTGAAATGGAGAGTATCTCCCCTGTATTTAAAATGGCTGATTTTAAATATCTGTATGTCATATCAAAAGCTTCACAGCTTGAAGTCAAACAAAGCACTAGAGATGACTCTGCTGATGTCAGCAAGTAGGTGTTCTGGCTAGTGTCCCTTTAGAGGGCAACCTCCTAACCCTAACTACTCTGCTCTTTCATTGTAGCAGTTGTTCTTGGCCCCTGGAAGTTGAGGGTGCTTCAGACAACCTAAAGCTTACTTCCTTAGAGATTGTGAAGAGTGTAGTCTGATTTAATCCTCCCAGAACCTCCTCAGTCTTCTTCTCTTGTGGTCAGCAGTCAAGGTGTAAGAGAGCAAAGCCCAAGTGTGCTGACAGCCTCCTACATTGCAGTCTGTTTCAGTATGAAAGAAAACTTTTTTTCAGTTCAATTACCAGTTGAGAGTTTAATATTTTCTTTTTAGTTGTGTTTTTAGATATAAGCTAATGTGAATTATACTAATCGTTCCTTATGAAATTCTGAATTTATATAAATATAATGGATAGAAGATACTTTGGGTTATAAGCAATGAATTTGTGGTGGTAGGGTAAGTTAAAAGGTTTTCTTCTTGTTTCTTGTATAAAGTCTCGGTCTCATAAGATAGTCTTTCTCTCACGTGGGAGTTGAGGTCACTGTGCCCTCATGAGTAGTGCGTGCATGCATCTGAGTTCTTTTTATCATTAGTGCCAATAGCTCACACTGATGCCTCTGAAATTCAGGGCAGCTGTGGACCAAACTAAGTGTGCAGGGAGACAGTATTGGCAGGTGCTTACAAAGCCCTTCTGGTGGGCCCCATACTTCCTAAGAGCTTTATAAGAATCTCATTTAAGGATACTGTTTCAAGTATTTTTGTGTACTTATACAGTATCCTTTCAAGCAGTTGTTGGAATTGGAAACAACGCTTTTGATATTCACTTACTCATTTCACAAAAATACTGGTGGAGCTTCTGTGTGCTGTGAATTCTACAAGGGGATATTACTTAGAGATTTCTAATCCCAACCCTAAAAATGTTCTTTCTACCTATGATTTTATAAACTATTGAGATTTACTAACTGGAAATTTTATATAAATTTCTAACAAGTTGATAGTGATGTTCTAGAACTATTATAAGTGGCTGAGTAAATCAGTAGTAAAAAGGCATAAACATAAGTTATCTACTTTAGATTTATGGGTTGTCTGCTGCTGGTTGTAGAGCGAGACCCTCATTAGAACACAGGGAGAATTTAAACAGTAAAAGATACAAGAAGAGAGGAAGGGCAGAGGAATTACTTGTCAACATATATAGTGATGTGTTATTTCGAGGTAGGACCAGAGTTGTATGTGGTGGCTGAGGTACTCTTCCTACATTAAACAGTTCACATTTGACGTGCATGTGTGGTACTGTGAATTGATCCCAGGGGCATTCTACCCCCCACACTGTAGCTTCAGCCTTTTTTTATTTTTTGTTTTGAAATAGGGTCTCTCTAGGTTCCTGAGAGTCTAGCTAATTTGCTGAGACTGTTCTTGAACCTGAGATTCTCCTGTCTCAGCCTCCCAAGTACTGAGAGTATAGGCATGCACCACCACACCCAACTCACGTTATTCTTAAATTTGGACGTATGTATATCTGGACATAATAAGCATGACACATGAAATACACTGGTAGCTAGATAGGGATTGAATGAACTACAGATAGCTTTATTTTTATAAAGATATTTAATAAAATGTCACCTTTCCGCTGGGTGTGGTGACACATGCCTGTAATTCTAGTACATCGGAAGCTGAAATGGGAGGATTGAAGGTTCGAGGCCAGCATTGGCAACTTAGTAAGACCCTCTTTCAAAGTAAAATCAGGCTAGGAGATACAGCTTGGGTAAAATGTCCTTGGGTTCAACCCCAACAAAGTGGAGAATAAAATCATCTTTCTATAGCAGTTTAATTTAAATTTTTATACTTAGGATTTGTATTTTGCACTTCAATTTTAATTGGTCATTTAACTATTAGAGAAATAACGTTTGAAAGCAGAAGAATAATTCTAATTTTTGTGTTAACTGTGAATATGGTTGCATTTAACCTTTTAAATCTTTAGCTCATTCCCATCAATAGACACAGATTATGTGATTATAACAACATAATTAGTGATTTCACTGAAATGAAGAAAAATAAATTTATGGCACACATGCATACACATACGTGTGTGTGTGTGTGTGTGTGTGTGTGTGGGTGTGTGTGTTTTATTATCCTTCCAACCACTTTTGTTCTGCCATGAGATTACCCAGATACATGCAGTAATAATTCAATATAATTTTGATATTCTAATTGCGTAACTCGGGGGGGAAAAAACAAACTTTATTTCCCTTTGCTCTTAGACTCAACATGCTGAGTACTTCTATAACTTCTGTAATCACTCATCAGGCAGTTCTTCAGTAGGCACCAGTTGGCTGTCCTCTAGTTCAGTTCTGTTCTGACACTGTCTACCTGAAGTTGGTGTTGGATCCCATAGGATGAGGGCTCAGGGCCAGAGTAGGTGGTGACCTGTACTTGTGACCAACTGGTTATAAATGAAGGGTACCTCAGCCTCCCCCCTGGGCGTGATTAATTTGCTACAGCAGCTCACAGGATTCAGGGAAGCACTTTCTGATCTTCACTAGTTTATTGTAAAGCGTATTATAATACAGGTGGACAGCCAAAAGGAGAGGTACTTAAGGTGAGGTCTAGAAGAGTCCTGGAGCAGGAGCTTCCGTCTGTGTGGAGTTGAGAGGCATTCATCAGCCTGAAAGCTCTGTTTCCTGTATTTCATTAGGTGACAATCCAAAGAGAACGCCACCAAAGGCATACATTGTATTTTTTTTATGTTATTAGACATGACTATAAAAACTGGTGGCTGATGGAGGGGGGCGCTGTGGTCTTGGGGATTGAACCTAGAGCCTTACATGTGTTAGGCAAGTGTTTTACTACTGAGCTATACCCCACTTAGACACTTTAGATCCATTTTAGTCCTACAAAATGGAGTAATTTAAGCATACAAAGAAAATATTTACAACTTCTATTTTTTCTTTTCAACTGGTTATGACTAAAACTTATGAACCATTTTATAAGAATATTATATGTGTTCTGGAGTATAGGAAACTAGACGCTAAAATCACTAATACAAGCAATCAGCATTATTCATACACATCATATTTGTTTAAATTGTATTTGTAGTAAATAAAAATCTAGATCCTATAGAAGCTTTGCAACTCTGTATCAAAATAAAAATTAAACTTAAAGGCATGTAAGTGAGGATTTTAGCAGCTGCTACCTATGAAACAGTTTAGATTATTTTTGTATCTGAATGTTCCCTGTCATTTTGCAGAAATATTTGAAGTATTAAATATTCCTGCTTGTAATATTTTTTGAACAACTGTAACTTGGTGGCATTAGAGAACATTTAGTAAATAGCTTATGTGGCAGTTGAGATCATTGCTCTATCTTGTAAGAATGTAAATACATGGCCGTTTATCTCTTTTGTTAATGTCTTGTGAATTGTTCCCAAATAGAGGTATTTTTTTTTTTCACCACAGGAATACCATAGCACTTAAAAAAAAAAAAAAAAATTCCATTTGCAGTATCTCATTTGATCTTCACATCTAAGGTAAGCTTTTTTAGAAGTAGAAATTGGAACTCAAATTAAATGACTTGACCAGAGTCATGAGTTTTCCTTAATAGTGAGCAGAAAATTAGTGAGGATAGAAGAGTAACAGATAATATTTATTAAACCATTAGTATGCTGTGGTACTCTTCTAATGACTTAATTTTTATCTTATAGAATCCCTGTTATCTGTTCCCATTTCACAGTTGAGTCATAGTGGTAAATGAAGTAAGAGGATGATAATTTGGAATACTGAAGAATGAGAAAACCTGCCTTTTGGAATCTTAGTACTCTTTGTCTACTTTCAAGTTGCAAAGGAATTAGTAAATAATACCTTAAAGGACAATAGGGAATTAATATAAAATGTATCTATCAGCTAGAAAATAAAACAGATGGTAGAAGTGTTCATGCCAGGAGTACATTATTGAAAATCAGTGATCCTCAAAATGTGGTACCCTGACCAGCTTCATCAGAGAACTTTTTAGAAATGCCAATTCTTGGGCCTTGTCTCAGACCTACTGAATCAGAAACTTGAGATGAGACCTAAGTAATCTTGTATTAACTTGTCCTAAGTGTAGTTGTAAACTGAAAGCTTCAAGTTAATACACAATCTTTTGGTGGTAATTATCCAGTTTTTTAAAGGCAGTGAGCAAGCACAAATTGTAATTATTTAAACCTTTAAAAAAAGCAATTCCATATATTACACTAGTTGCCACAAGGGAACGCATGTCTAATAGGTTACATTTCAGTTCACGTCCACCTGATTCTAAGAGTTTCTTTGAATGTAGCTCCTTCTAGGGTGCTTCTTGAGAGGTTCGTGGGGATGGTGAGAGATGGAATCTTGTTCCTCTGGTGAGCAAAAAGAAAAGTTAAATGAGTATTTTTGTCTCCTGAGATCATCTAGTGTTGACGCCACAGAACCAGAGGACATGATTCTGTTGAGGGTTTCTGACAGTTTTATAATACCCTCAGAGAGGCTTTTGGAGCCAATCACTTTTCCCCTTACAAATGAGGATTGGAACAGACAGGGAGTGTTTAAGAGGCTTGCCTAATGTTTTACAGGGCTGCAGTGGAGCAGCAGGGAAAGGGAAAAAATAATGAGGCATCTGAAGACAAGACAAAGCTTCCCTCCACCTCCAGCCCCCTGCCCTGCTCTTTTATCCCTAACAGAGCCTGAAGCAGCGGGATGATGACTCACTGGGTGAGGCACACACTCCTCATGGCCCTCCTTCTCTCCCCTCCTGTCGCCGCACCATCACCTCGCACAGCAATCACCCTAGCTCTCGCAATTTCAGTTTTACTGTTTTCTTTTGCTATGTATTTCAATATTATTTATCATACAATTATTGGTTTTCATTTATGTGCTTTTTATAAGAAACTATGCATCTCCCAAGTGTGGTTTTTCTTTTCAAGATCATATTTTTCTCCATCAGAGACTAATGTTGTTGATATATAAACTAGATTCATGGGGTGCAGAGAAGGGTTATCACTTTGCAATATAACTCATGTTTCTCTAAGACATTTCTTGTAATCATTAGTGATTATCTGTGTGCCCTTTTCTGCCCGTTTGTGTCAGGGATTGAGCATTCTAGTACGTACCATCAGATAGAGTATTCTCTTTTCTGCACAAGGCCTTTGATGTGTTAGTGAATTTTTTTTGACCAAGAAGAGAAGGGGAGATAAAGAGGATTACAAAAGTGGTCAGAGAAAACTTCTCTAGAGTTGACCGACCCCCTCACCAGTCCTTTACAGGACATGGGTGGAGAAGGACATGGGCATAGAAGGAAGGTAGTTGAGGTCAAGAGGGAAACTTAGGTGAAAATCAGAAAAAACCTCTGCACTGCAGAGTTTATGAAGATAAGGTCCACTAAGTACAGCTGTAGTGTAAAGAATGGGAATAGCTAAGGCCCGAGAGCAAACCAGATCCTCGTGACCTGTATGAGGCCTTTACGCTAATCCTTAAGATTCTGCCTAGCTTTCACGTCTTGCATTTCTCAGGCAGTGAAATATGTTAGATCTTTGTAATACTTTTTAAAGGAATTGCAGATAAAGCAGAGAAAAGGAATAAAATATTGAATGTAATTTATTATTTCTACACATTTTATTTATTACACCAATATGTATCATACTATATACCAAGCATTTGTGTTAGACACTAGGAAAAGTGGTAATTGGCCAAACTGCTGCATTTGTCATAACAAGACGATGTGCCAGCTATTTCATTACCTTACTGCAGAAGTCCTTTTGTTGGATACCCTTCAGTATGGCATCAAGGCCCTTAGGATCCAAGGTTGGATGGTTACCCCAAATATTAGTCATTTAGTAGTTAAGTCATTACACTGCTAGTAGATCTAGAAGATCATTTAGAATAAAAAGCGCTGGGTATTTAACATGTTTATCAATGTTCTTTGTATATCATAATAATATGAGGAAGGTACAGTCTAAAGTATATTGTTTTTCTCTTATTTAAAGATGTATAATGAAGACCTGCAGGTTTTTTTTAATCTTGGCACTTCAAACACATAACTTAAAGTGACAGCCATAATTTTATATTTTATTTTGAAGTTATTTTTGTAGCTCAGTTCTAAGAGATTATTTAGGGATCTAAAGTCTGTAGAAAGGAAGGAATTTTCTTTGTACAGATTCATCATAACTATCCTTTTAAATTTATAATTATACAATTAGTGCTGTGCCTGTAAACAATTACAAATGGTAGCCTGAAGATTTTATATTTTAAAATAGTAAGTGCACAAATTAGAATTTTTCAGGTTTTGTTTAGTTGCTTGACTCACAATTGCTAACATGTACTTTAATAATTCTGTATCCAAAGGAATTCTCTGAAGAATATTATTATATGTTTAGGAGGTATGTGATTATCTTTATTACTCAAAGAATGTTTTTGTAGTTCTCATTTTACTTCACTAGCAGAAAAACATCAGAAGGTAAACCTTTTATACTATTTTTAAAATGTTAGCAATGTTTAAAACTTGGTAAATAGGCAACATGCCTTTAGAAAAAGCCAAGGTTTAAGTATGCATGATAGAGTTTACCTCTTATAATTCAGTGAAGAATATTTTTCTGTCATACTTTAGTCTTACAGAAATTTTCCTTTCACATAATGGTTATTTCATGGTAATTTCTGTACTTAAGTTATTATTTCTAGAATTTACCTAAAAAATCTTAAATATGTTGATGTTCTGAAAAAGGAATTTAGAAATAACAATTAGTGTTTGTATAGGAATTTTTAAAAATAGCTTTCTTCTAATGCCTCTACTATTAATACAAGATTATTACATAATATATAATTAAAATATTTTATTACTTTTTTCAACATTTATATAGATGAATTAAGTATATAAATTTATTATTACTTTGAGTATAAAAAAACTTACCTATGTTCTGATTATGTTGAGGCATTAAAAAACTGTCTTATTGGATGGTAGAAAATACTGTGTGTTTTTGTTGTTGTTTATGTTTTGTGGTTCTGGGGATTGAACCCAGGGACATTGTCCCACTGAGCTACACCCCCAGCTCTTTTTAATTTTTTTATTTTTAAACAGGGTCTCACTAAGTTGCTGAAGCTGGCCTGAACTTTGTCTATCTTAGCCTAAAAATAATGTTTTAGATGGCTACTTAGGCATTTTGTGAAGAATGTTTAATATTATGCTCTCAAACTCTATTGAAAGTAAATTTGTGTATCTAGTACTCTGGCTAAGAGACTAACTGGTTGGCTTTAATAATCACTTATTTATCGAATGCTTACTGTGCCAAGTACTGTGCTTAATGTTTAATAGGACAGAAAGAGTAGAGTTAAAGTTCTAAGTCGCAAGGGTTTATCCCATAACAAAATTCTAGCAGTGTGCTAGAGATTAGGCTCTGCTGAGTGAACTCAATTTCTGCCTTGCCCATGCATCAGCTGTGTCCTCTTGCTGGCATTTTCATGTTTCGGAGGCAATTTCGGGCCTTGTATCTGCATACAGGAGCACTGGAATCTCTACTCTCTAACAGAATCGGGTTTTGATGATGGAAGTGTTCTGTGTCTGCACTGTTCAGTGTGGTGACCCGTAGCCACCAGTAACTGTTAAACCCCTGAAATGCGGCTAGTACAACTGAGAAACTGAATTTTTAATCTTACTTATTTCAACTTAAGTGACAATCTAAAGTATCAGGCAGCCGGGCGTGGTGGCACACGCTTGTAATCCTAGCATTCGGGAGGCTGAGACCGGAGGATCCGGGTTCGCGGCCAGCCTCAGCTATCTAGTGAGGCACTCCGCAACTTAGTGAGACCCGGTTTCAAAATAAAGTAAAAAATAGGGCTGGGGGTATAGCTCGGAGGTAGAATGCCCCTGAGTTCAATCCCCAGTACCGCAAAAAACCAAAAACAAAAACAAAATAAAGTATCAGGCATCATTTGTGTCTCAGAATTCCCAGCAAGTGTTCTAAAATTAATGGGTTATACTGGTTTAGGTCACATGCCTCTCACAACACTGATCCCACACCCACAGCACTAATCATGGTGGTGGAGAGAGGATGGAGTATACTTCTTGGCTTATTCTAGCCAGACGTTCCACCTCTGTGGCTTGCTATACCAGTAATCCAGACAGTGTAGTGTTTGCATGGAACAGAATAGAGTGCTCAGAATGGCCCACATACATATGATTAATTGTTTTTGTTTTCTTTTTTTACAAAAATGCTAAGGTAAATCAATAAGAAAAATTTTAAATTGGTGCTTGAAAAAAATAGCTATCCATATGGGGAAAAGTAAGCCTTACATCATATACATTTTTTAGGGGGGGGATTAGGACTTTGTATATGGGAGTAATATAAGGTAAGGAAGAGACAAAACACCAATATTGTTGGGCCAGGTTATCTGGGCTAACCCTCTTGCTGAAGACAATTAAAAATGATAGATGAACTGCAAAAAAATTCTTTCTAGTCTCAAAGAGTATGCCAGAATGAAATCTAACAGAAGGTGAGAACATAAAAGTAAAAAAGTTCTTTAAAGATCTGGCTATCCTAATCATTTATCCATCTGGATAGAGCAGTTGAAAAACTGAACTTCAGGTTCTGATAGATTCAGAAGCAAGGAGAAAGTAATACTCCAAAGTTTTTAAGTTTAATAAATTGTCCATCCATCAAGCCTGAGGCTTTAGGAAAATCTCTTGCCTTCTCCTGCTATCAGAAGATTGCAAAAAGAGTTTTTTAGTGCTGAGCAGTTGGGGCAAATAACAGAATAAGAAAAGTCAAAAGAGAATTGATCTCTGAGAGGTTGTTAACCAGGTTGTACCAGGATTGGGTGGAATTTCAGACCAAAATCATATAGCACAAGAAGTCCAAGTAAGGTAGTGCTCCAGGTATCTGAAAGAATGAAATCTGTATCCCTTTTGAAGAGAGGCACCTTATTCGGTACATCAGAAATCTACAGATAACCTTTCAAAACCATTGAGCAGCATACTCAATAGACACAGTGGAAATAGATTTGCAATAGTTGCAGAGAAAATTTGTGAACTAAAAGAAGAAATTTTCAAGAATTTGGTACAGAGTTAAAGATGGGATACAACAAGAGAGGTTCAAGGTAAAGGAGGATTGTGTTAGAAGTTCTAGTAGCTTACATTTAGTTGACATTCCAGAAGTGGGGGAGAGAGGATGGGGAAGAGACAATATTTGAAGAGATAATGACAGAATTTTCTAGGATTGATGAAACTCCACAGTCCTTAGACTTAGGAATTCCAACAAATCTCATGCAAAGTAAATAAAAAACAAATAAATAATAAAGAAGGAGAATAAAAAGAAATCTATATGTAAACATCTCATAGTGAGACTGCAGAAAACAAAGACAAGAAAAACAAGCATATTATTCCTCAGAAGAGTGCTGATTCTCCATAGCAACAAATTAAGCCTTAACTCAATGAATGGATATCCTAAATGTGCTAGGAGGAAGAGAGTCAGAATCCAACCTGGAATTCTACATACTCAGAGAAATTACTTTCAAAAACGAAAACACATCACCTATACATTGTCTTTGCAATTGAACCACCTTATGCTGTGTTATGAAGGGGCTAAGACCTGACTAGACTGCCAGGTAAGAAGTTGAATGAGCACTACAGGCGCCATGTAGACGATGACCCGCGTCTGTGTTGATGATCAGTAAGTATCTAAACCTAGTAGAACGCTCTCAGTAAGTTTTGTTGGGTGGAGGAAAATGCAAAGTATCCAATAAACAAACAAAAGAGGATAGTGAAGAACCAAAAGCTAGGACTTTCGAAGATTCACTTTCCTGACTTTTCAGTGCACCAAGAATCAGCATTATCAAAGAATTTGTTTCTGTGTGGAGATCTACAGCAGAGTTACATTTTCACTGGTGACAGGCTGAGACTCTCTGAATCCAGCTCTTGGAAATCCAGGGCGTCAGATTTGTGAGATAGAGGGAGGGAGCAGGGAGCAAATACCATTGCCATTCATTAAGACCTTTGCAGTCGTACCTAGGATCATGAAAACTGAGTGAAACCTTGAAATCCAAAGAAGACAGAGCCTGGATACATATGCTCCTCACTGAGGAAGATGTGAGCAAGTTCCTGGAAGACCTGGAGAAGGAATACGAAGACATGCCCACAACCAAAAACACTATAAATGTTATCTCTTCTTAGTAGTGAAAGTGTAACCCATAAATATATATGTTTAGCTATGTGTCAGTTAAAATTTTTAAAAATATGTTTTACAAAAAAAAAAAAATTAAGGAGGCTCCCTATTTTGAGGTCTTTGATCAACAGAATTTAAGTTTCTTTTTATTTTGGTAAAAACTGGTTTGTTTGATATAAAACAACAACCAGCACAAAGATTGTGGATGTGATGTGGGGAATCTTCTCCTGGAAAGCCTTAGTGCAGAACACTACCAGCTTTCCCCTGCCAGCTTCAATTTCGCATAAATCACACTAGCTTCAGATGGAAAGGAGCCTTACTTCAGGAGATTGTGGGGGCTGCTATTTCAGATGGCTCAACTCTTAATGCTGTGATTACAAACACATTTAATTATGAGTTATAAGAGTTAAGGATTACTTTTTTCTTTCTTTATTAGTGGTAGTACTAGCGATTGTACCAGAGACATTCTGCCTGTGAGCTTTATCCCGGCCCTATTTTATTTTTATTTTGAAACAGGATCTCACCAAGTTACAGCACACCTTCTATCCTCCTGACCCCCTCCTAAGTACTGGGATTACAGGCATGCACCACAGGACCTGGCTGAAGATTACTCTTTAATTTCTTTGAAGACAGTACTGAATGGTCTCAAGCCTTCTTTGTTTGTATTTCCTTAATATCTAATACTCTAAAAACACAGATCATTTTAATTGGATAACTAAGTATATTCAAAACATTTAAAGAATAACTTACTACTTTTTCTTTTAAAAACCAATGCTCAATCTAATTTTAAGCCCCATCAAGGGTTACTAGGAATCTTATCTGAGAGAAGATCTATCATCTATGATGAGTCAAGGATAGTTTTAGACTCGTAACTAATTACAGATAATTTCCAATAAAGGTAAAATCGCAACTTTCAGGCAGATTTAAAATGAACATGAGGCAAAGATTTTAACTCATTAGTTACCGTGGATACCTGGAAAAAAAGTTACAACTGGTTAACAGCTAAACCTAAAGGTCAAATATATAAGTCCATCAAGAAGGCCAAATGAATTTGCTTCACAGATGCAAAAACTAGCCCTTCCACAGTGACCAAAAGAAGTCCAGTAAACCTTTACTGTACATAATTAATTTGCATTTCATTAGCACAAATTTTTTGCATTCTCTTTCTATAGAGTTGTGAAATAGTTCAAAGACAAGGGAACAAGCTTCATAGAGTCAGATAACTTGGAAAGATGTGCTCTAAACAATGCATATTTTCCATTAAAGAATTTTGTGGTCCTTTTAAAAGTATTTTACAGTTTATTCTTATATAACTAATATTGAAAGGTAAATGTTGTCTAAGGACATTTATTTAACTCCTACATTTTGTACCATAAATGAAAGTGTGTAAGAGTACCTAAATTGACTCAAATCACAAAAAGAAAAGCCATTGAAACTAATTGAATTTAACTTTACTGGTGACAAAGTAGAAAAAGTTTGTTTTTAAAAAAGTTCTTAACTGAACCTCCAAAAGTAAAATTTATCTTCTAGAGAAAAAGATTTATCAGAAATGTAGGTGTGTTAATTTTAGGATTCCGTTTAAGTAATCTTGCCAGTTAGAACCTATAACATGTTTGGGACACTGATATAAAGGGTATAAAACAGATTGTATCAAGTCAGCTTAAATTGATTAATAACTTAATTGCTCATCAAATGATCCCTTTAGCAGTTTAGTTTAATGTATATTTCAGAGTATATTTAATTAAGAAGCATACGGGCATTTGGGATAAATCAACTTAAATGTTCACTGCTCACCACTGAAATTTGAAATTATTTTGACACCATTAACTTTTGCCCTTAGTTTGCCGGAGGGAAACTAAAAAAAAGTCAATCACATTTACAAGAAATAAAGTTTCTTAAAGTTCTGTTTACTTTAGGACGGAAGACCATAGTTAACTGCAATAGCCATAGACATTGCTAGTATTTTCCTGCATCTTTTCTACTTTAAGCAGATTCCTCATAGTGGAGACCTTTTAGAATGAGTTTTCTTCATTGAGCAAGTGTTTTTATTGTGACTAAGTTGAAGCATGTGAGAAAACTGAAGCCGGCCTGTTTTCTTTTGTGCCTTGCCTGGCCTTGTTAATAGATTACAGCATTCCACTTGTTAGTACCAGTGACACAGGAGAAACTTACTATTATGCTATTTGGTAATGATAAAGAAGACAGAAAAAGTCTTTTTATGGTAGTTGGGCCCTCAAAACAACTCTTCATGTTTGATGATAAGGAGACACAAGTTGGCTGTCAAACAGAGGAACATTAGCTTGTTATCTACAGAGCTGATACTGCCTCTGAAATTCCCTGGCTGTGACAGGATCCCATCTGAAGTGAAAGCTTGCAGAACTGGAGCTGCCAGAGTACTGTCCTTCCTCCTAAGTACCAGTAGGGTTAACCTTACTCTTGTAGAGTAAAAAGTTCATGCAATTTTTTTTTCTTTTTTTAATCAAAGGCCATATTGTAGCCGGGCGTGGTGGCGCACGCTTGCAATCCCAGTACTTGGGAGGCTGACACCGGAGGATCGCAGGTTTGAGGCCAGCCTCGCTACTTAGTGTGGCCCTCCGCAACTTAGTGAGACCCTGCTTCAAAATAAAAAAGAATAAAAAATAGGGCTGGGGATGTAGCTCGGAGGTAGAATGCCTCTGGGTTCCATCCCTAGTACTGAAAAAAAAAAAAAAAAAAAGCCATATTCTTTTTTCCTCTGCAGATTAAGAAATGTTGAAAGAGATGTGTACTTGGTATTGTGGAGAGTTCAGTGATAAGCATTTCAGTATACCAAGAAGAACAAGACTGAATTAACTTGTCTTTTAAGATACACAAAAATTAGAGACAAGTATCCAGAGATTTGGAGCCTGGAACAAATAATCTATTTCATAAGAAGATCTGTGTATAAGCACTTCCTATATCTGTTTTATTTCTAGAACTGTGCAGCTTATATGAGTTCAGTGTGTTCCATTATTCTGAGTGTTAACATTTTCACTGCTGATAGCAACTTGCAAAGATTTGGCAAGTTGAACTTGCTCCCATGGATGGGGGAGGATAAATGTCTTCATCCGTTGGTGTTCTGAACAGCAGGACCTTTTATGGCTAAGTACATATAAATGTCCATGTGATTAGTTAGACTCATAGAGCTTAGCACCATGGGACGGATGTTAGGGAAATAAATGTAATGTTCACTGTATGCTTATGTTTAGTGATTGCATTTAAATGAGAGTTTCAGGTATTCTTTATGAGATTCTTAGCACAAGCCTAGTAATTTGAGGAGATAACATCTATACTAATGATTGCTTATGGTTTGCTTTAAGCATGCAAAATAAAAAATCATATTGAGTAAAGTGAAATTTTAAAATAGTTTGGCTTTGGAAAAACTAAGAAAAAGTTCTCAAATCTTTACTGTGTTATACTCTACTTCCTTTCAGGAAAAAAGGAGCAGAGTAAAAATGCATAATTATTACAAATTAAGATTTAGCGCATACTGATATCTGTTATAAGTTAATTTAAATATATTTTAAGTCTAATTTAATCTTTTGTTGATGAATTATCTAGAACTAGTTTATTGATCAAACGTTACTTCCTAATTAAGTTGTTAGGTAGACCTATTTGTAAAATTTTAACTTCCTAATACTTCTCTGAGGTTGGCTGGAAAAGCAGCAAATCTTAAAGCTATTTAAGTTGTTGAACTCAGTAATTCTAACTTACAATAAGCCCCATCAGTATTTAAAAAAAAAAAAAAAGATATTCTACAGGTAAATGAATATTTCATACAGTCATGGTTACTTTAAAGTTAAAAAATAATATAAAACAGAAAACTAATCATCCAGTATATTTTTACCCCAAAGAAAGGGAGGAAAGAGTTAATATGGCCCAAAGGAAACTTTAATGGCACTTAAGAAAATTCTGTAGAAAGTCAGTTGAGTAGATTAAAGCAAACCGTGAAGTAGCTCTAGAGAAAGAACTTTGAAAGGAAAAAGGGGATGCATTCTGACCAACCTTTGAATATAAACTGAAACTATGTAAAGTCACTAATAATATGTACTTCATGTAGGAAAGTGTCGTACTAACATAAAAATTAAACTTGAGCTTTTATAGTTCAGAATTATGTGGGAAAATGTTTATATTTGAAGAACAAATTAGGAATGAAGTTTCAGAGATTCTGGGATAATTTCTGGTGAATAGCATAAATTCTCACAGGCGGAAAGGAACGACAGTAGATGGAGTTGCTGAAATGCCTAATGTGTACAGGTTCTATAACGTCTCAAAGCAGCATTTTGGTAGATTGCTAATTCATTTCTTAAATCCATTGGCCCTAAGTTGATCAGGCTGTAATCAGATTCTAGTTGTAATTGCCAGAAAATTATGTAATTTAGCTTTAAGAAGTTTCAAAAGGAAGAATCCAAACAAGTAAATATTCCTTTTCTCTCTCTCTCTCTCTCTCTCTTTTTTTTTTTTTTTGTGGTACTGGGGATTGAACTCAGGGACATTCTACCTCCGAACTATACTCCCAGGCCTATTTTTTATTCTTTATTTTGAAACAGGGTCTCAGTAAGTTGCGGAGTGCCTCACTAGGTAGCTGAGTCTGGCTGAGAACCCAGATCCTCCGGTCTCAGCCTCCCGAATGCTGGGATTACAAGTGTGTGCCACCACACCCAGCTACTTTTCTCTTAATGTACAATGTAAGAATTAATTTTGCTTCTATCTTAGGTATCCTTGAAGAATTAGTACATTTGCAATTATTTGAAAACCATTTCAGTGGCTCTTATATAACCCAATTCATTCAGTCTGTGCTCTCTTAATAAATTATAAAAAACAAACAAGCAAAAAAAAAAAAAAAAAACTCATGGGAAGTTAGTATTATTTGTGTGTGAATTTTCCAATTGTATTTCAGACTTTAAGAAAAAAAGGCCTTAATGGTTGTGAGAGCCCTGATGCTGACGATTACTTTGAGCACAGTCCACTCTCGGAGGACAGATTCAGCAAACTAAATGAAGATAGTGATTTTATTTTCAAACGAGGCCCTGTAAGTACTTTCACTTTACCTCTACTTTTTATTTGTTGATCCTTTTTGTTAACTTCATTATTTAGGCTCTGAACAAGAAGGAACACAGAGGGTGCGACAGCCCAGACCCTGATACTTCATATGTGCTAACTCCACATACAGAAGAAAAATATAAAAAAATTAATGAGGAATTTGATAATATGATGAGGAATCATAAAATCGCAGTGAGTACTAAAGTATGGTTTGTGCTTTTATGTTGTGCATGAAGAGATTGACCACACATCTTACTTATTCCTGTAGCTGGGTGATGACAGCAATGAGTAGAAGGAGAAAAAAGGCACTGTTGTTTGTTTTATACAGCCTTAAAATTGCTGAAATACTGTAGTAGTACGTGGTCAGTAGCTTAAATGTAGAAGTTAAAGGAAAACATCCTAATCCAGCTTTTCCTACTTACTATCCCTTGTATCTTTACATCAGGCACCTAAACAACCTAAACATCCTGAATTCTACTTTCATAAAAATCTATAAAGTGAATGACTTGGCTCACATAATTTTTAAGTTCCCTTCCAATTTTAAAATTCCATGGTTTTTCATAATAAAATAAATATGAGAATTTACTCTTTCTCCAATGACTTAAAACATAGTATGTACTAGAATAGATCTTAAGAATGCCAAATCTAAAGTTGAATCTGTTCCAAAATTTTGTGTTTCTAAATTATTTTTAGTTATTTTATATAGTTGCTTTAATATTAGTAGATCTGAGCTTACTGTTTGGCTCTTTGTGTGTTTCTCAAAAGCATTTGGCTATGATACCATCAAATTCCCATTCTTTTCTTACACTGTTGGTACTGAGGAAAAGAGGCCTGAATTAATTTTAATTTGAGCAAGCATTGTTCTTCAACTGGCTGAAAAACAGTCACTTTAAATTGTTTCTGTGAAAGAGTACATTTTTGAGCTCATGTTCCTGGCTTATTACTTCTTCACAGTTCTTCTCATCAGGCAAGAGCTACTTAAGATTGTTATTCTGGATCTAATTGTCTAATTCTATATATGTAAGTGTAGCCTTCATGAAGAAAATGGATTCCAATGCTGATATTTATTTCATTGTCAGAGTTATTTCTCTGAAAACTGTGCCCTAAAGTATGCAGCATAGATCATTTCTTCAAAGCAGTCGTATAGAAGTGTAGCTCATGAAAAATAGCTTTAAAGAGGTATTTTGGTGCTAATACCATTATTCTTAAAAACAAAAGAGTAGCAAACAAAATCCCTTCTGATTTCACAGGGATGATGATGTTCTTGCAGATAACATTAAACTGCAAAAATATAGCACAAATTAAATTGTTTTAATTGGAAAAATTTTCTTATGTATTTATTGTTTTATATTTGTTGGTATATTGCTATAATTTTTAACCTGAAATTATTGAACAAAGTATATAAGATATTTATACTTCCAACTTTGAATTAGCAATGTTACCTTGCTTTGTAAATCAGTGTTTTAAAATGAGAGCAGAAGGAAGGATTTTCCCTCCTTCTATCACTTTAAATTATAAAGAGAACTGTTACTTATCATGGTCAAAAAGTGTATCATAAATGATTTATGGAGGAAATTCAGGTGGAAAACAGAAAATATACTTTAAAAGGGGGTGTGGAATAAGTAATTCAGCAGGAGGAAAGAGAGCATTTATAGTATTTGTAATATAATTTTCATACAATTTAAAGAAAACACCAAAAAACACATTATTAGCTTGTCAGTAATTAATTTTGTTGTTTAGATTAAGTTTCTTTGCATTTTTCATTACACTTAGATTTCATTGTGTTTTTAATTACTTGCATTTTTTTCTTTTTTTTTTTTTTTTTTAGTTTTGCCTGTTATGAATGTCTGTCAGTCAGATCAGACTGGCTTACTTACAATGTCCCAAAGTTGCTATATAAATTAATAATTTGTATATACACTTTTTCCCTGTTATATTTGGGATCTCTCAATAGGCATGTAATGTTACTAAACCAGTGTGCATTGAAGTGCTGATTAATGCTTAGTTGGTAACAGTGATATATTTTATAATGTCTAAATTTGGCAATAATACTTTAGTATCAGGCTTTAACCTCTAATTTTCATCTCTATGAATATTTGAAATATAGAATATATATATTATGTTATGTATATGTAATAATATACAAAATGTTGAAAGTGTTCATGCCAAACATACTCATGTTCAAATATAATTCTAAAGAAAATAGCTTATATCTGAAAATTGATTAAGTCTAACCCCATCCTCTACTTTTAGTAATATGAGTTACCTTATCAAATTAAAGTTTATAAGGTACTTAATGTAGATGAAAATGAAGCTAACAGTTTTCTGTTTGTTCTTTATTTACAGCCTGGTTTGCCACCGCAGAACTTCTCAATGTCTGTCACAGTCCCTGTGACCAGCCCTAATGCTTTGTCCTACACTAACCCAGGGAGTTCACTTGTGTCACCATCTTTGGCAGCCAGCTCAACATTATCAGATTCAAGCATGCTATCTCCACCTCCAACAACATTACATAGAAACGTTTCCCCAGGAGCGCCTCAGAGACCACCAAGTACTGGGAATGCAAGTACGTAATGATAGCTAATCTGCTGGTTCTTTTAACAAAGAGAATGAAAAGTAATTGCTAAAACAAGAACTTTCTTATTCTGCTAGTTTTTTTGTTTGTTTTTTTGTGGTACTGGAGATTGAACCCAGAGGCATTCTCTCTGAGCTACACTCCAAGCCCGATTTTATTTTTTATTTTGAAACAAGATCTCACTAAGTTCCTGAGACTGACTATGAACCTACAATCCTGTCTCAGCCTCCCAAGTACTGGGATTATAGTCATGCTCCACCATGCCCAGCTTCTGCTAGTCTTAATGTTATTGTCTGAAGGAGCAAGAATCACTACTACATAATTGGACCCATCTTGAGTATTTTTTTTTCTTAATTTACTATGGGACAAATATTTTGTCAGGCAAAATAGAACAATATAGAGAACCTGCAATGTATAAGCTTTCCTTATCATGAGAAAGCTGTACTTTGATAGGTAATCTAATTAGGATATCATAAGAAAAGATATCAAGTAGAATGTGAGCTATCGTATTAGAAATAGAAGTAAAAGACTTACCTAATTGGAGTTTGAGTACTGTTCCCTCTCCCCATCTCTTCTTGCCTGAATTAGTTCACTAATTCAGCAAAAATTTGCATACATTTCTGCATCAGTCTGTGTAATGCAGTGTCGCCTCTCCTTTCAGTCCCAGACTTAATGGTGCTCCGTAGGCACTGTCCCCATCTTTATCACTGTGTAGTGTTTGGCACTGATGCATGGAATGGCGGACACAGTTACTGTGTGGTGCACCCCCCGCCCCCGACACATGCACACCATGTGTAGCAAGAATCACTGCTACATAATTGGACCCGTCTGTTACACATATGTATACACATGTGTATATGTTTATGTGTGTATGTGTCAGTATGTTATATTACACATTGTCAACTTCAGACTGGGCTAGTTTTCATCTTTATGTCTTTTAGGAATGGAGTGAGGGTTGGTCCAGTAAGGAGAGCTAATTCACGCTCATTTCTGTTCTTCTCCCCTCATGTTGTTAGGTGGGATGTTGAGCACGACAGACCTCACAGTGCCAAATGGAGCTGGAAGCAGCCCAGTGGGTGAGTGGATTCCTGTTGTTTAACTTTGTGTAGGCATCTGTCTTAGCTGAGATACAGGGAATATTGTCCCGAAACTAGGCCTTCTATCTTTTGAGGGAAACTTTAATACTTAACATCTTCCCACAATACCCTGTTTCATTCTTTATAATTAGCTTAAATTCAATTACACACTCATTCACTATTTATTGAGTACCTCTGCCATATTAGACATTGTTCTTTCCTAAAGTCTAAGTTGCTTTGATGCAGTATGTACATAAAGATGTTTCTTGAGATTTCTGTAGCTTCTGTCCTTTCAAAGTTAGACTGGTAGCAAACTGCTGTACCTTACAACAGCATGAAATGTTTTCAGAGATCTGCTTTGGTAGTTCCATGAAGAACATGTTACTTTGTTATGGTTACAGCTGAACAGGTTCTTTTACTTTAGGGCTCCTCCCAGGATGACATGTTTAAACACATGTCATTAATGTGTCTGCCCAACCCTGACATGCTGGTAAAAATAGATTATGAGCTTAACATTGTGAAAACATAGCATATATGTCAAAGAAGTTGCAAGACTAACTAGCCCTTGGATTTTCATCACATTAAGTCATCTTGTTACTCTGTGACAGTCATAATTATCATCAATTACCTGAAAGCAAGGGCAAGAATTCCCTTTTTGCTTAGATATTATGTGTCCTGGAGACATCTGAAAACAGATCAGTTATAGGAAACATTGCCAAATATTCATTTTGCAAAAATATAAGGAGCTTTTACCTAAGGAAAATTAGGTGGATGATTGAATGACTTAATAAAAAATGATGAGAAAGAAATAGACAATATTGAGTGAGGCAAGTTACAAAATATATGGTGAATTTAAATTAGGAATTAATGCTTAATTATATCTGCACTGTATTAAATGCCATTTTAATGTCATTTAAATAGATGAAACCTATTGTAGATCTAATTTAGTAGATGACAAATGTAAGGAAATATGTTATACTAACTATAAAAATATTTTTAAAAATAAATATAATACCCTAGATAATACAAAGGAACTATAGCCATACATATGAAGGCACTTATAAAATTAAGAGAATATAATGTATATTTTATACTATTAATTCCAAAATCTAAGGAGGAAAATCTGAATAGATACACTCACAGAAAGACTGCGCAGCCTTCTGAATCTTTGGACATTGTTCTCTTCATGTGGCAGCTCTGTCTTCTATATGCAGCAGCTAGAACTACAACACCTGTCTAGAAGTATGAGGCCAGTCTGTATAAGACAGCAAGCCAGCATGCTGCGGATGGTTAAGTAGAGTTGGAACAGCACTGTTCTTGGCCCTCAGTGTCAAGCTGCTAAAACAGCTAAGTCTGAAACTATTCTTCCCCCAGGCTTATGTGAATAATGTTTTCTTCATTCTTAAAAACAAAAGTAAGATAAAACACAAGCTTCAAATAGGGAAATGTTTAATCAGTGAATAGGCATTCATTTGTACCTTAAATACACAATTCAAAGAAGAAACCTAACGAGTATTTTAAACATTGAAAAGATGTTCATCCTTGGTAATAATTAGTGAAATTCAAATAAAAATGGCAAAAAGAACCCGGACTTTTCCTTACTAATTCCCAAGTAGTGCCTCATTTTATTGTAGTATGAAGAAGGTATGGTGAAACTGATCTCATATGTGCTTTTGTGGCCTTGTAAATTAGTAGCAATCTTTCTGGAAAGGTTTTGGCAAGATATTTCAGTAGTCATAAAAATGTTTATACCTCTAAACCCACTAATTCCATTTCTGGGAATCTCTCCTAAAGCAGTAATTAGAATATGCAATGGTTCATTACAGCCTTATTTATAGTAATGAATAACAGGGAAAATCAACATATTCAACAATGTGAAAGTTAAATAAATTTCATCTGAATTCCTTTTTACTTCTGATTTTAAATTATGTGAAAAAAAATGCATATGGAAGCCAGGTACAGTGATGTACACCTGTAATCCCAGTATTTGAGAAACTGAGACAGGAGTATTGCAGCCTTAGCAACTTATTGAAAACCTCAGCAACCTAGTGAGACCCAGTTTCAAAATAAACAGATAAGATTGGGCGTGGTGACACATGCTTGTAATCCCCAGTACTTGTAAGGCTGAGACAGGAGGATCATAGGTTTGCAACTAGCCTCAGCAACTTAGTGAGGTCCTCTAAATAAAATAAAAAATAAGATAGGACTGGGGGTCCTGTTTCAAAATAAAAAAATAATATAGGACTGGGGATATAGCTTAGAAGTACAATACCCCTGAGCTCAATCCCCAGTACTCCCCCCCAAAACAAAATACACACACACACACACACACACACACACACACACACACACACACAATTTATAATATATAGGATGGTGGGAATATAAGTGGTTTTTCCTCTCTTTCTTTTCTATATCTTGAGCTTTCTGTGATGTTATAGTAATCTGATATCCCTGTAGCAATAACATTTTTATTACAGTAAATTAGAACATTGCTCTTTTCTGCCAGTATCATTATCTGTGCAAATTAAACCTGGCAGTTTTGTACATATTGTAAATTGTATAAATCTTTCATAATGACATTCTGCTTATTTCATTATGATTTACTAGATACTTTCCTGAGAGCTTACATTTAACACAGTTTATACTGTAGATCATATTCTTCTGGGACTCTTTAACTTCAAGCCTGTGTTTAAATATCAATAAAAATTAGTTAAATTAAAATCATAGGTATCTGCCAATTTCACTTTTTAGAAACATGTTGAGAAGGCTGGGGATGTAGCTTAGTGGTAGAGCACTTGCCTAGCAGGTGCAAGTCCCTGGGCTTGATCCCCAGCACTGCAAAGAAAAATAAAATAAAAGTGTGTGTGTGTGTGTGTGTGTGTGTGTGTGTGTGTGTGTTCGCATGTGTGTGTGTGCTCGCATGTGTGTGTGTGTGTGTGCGCGTGCGAGCGCGCGTTTGTGTGTGTACGTATATTGGACTACGATGGAAAGCTCAGGAAGCCCTTGGAATTGTTTGAAATTGAGTGAAGGTAGAGTCAGGGCTTGCACTGCATGCCAGTGACAGTTGAAAGGAGGAGATGGCTGAGAAGGAGAACATAAACAAGAATGAACAAAGCCTGACGGCTCTGTGAAGAGGGGTGACAGCAGTACAGGTGGAGTTCAGACAACAGCAGCAGGTCAAGGGCAAGTGGCCACGTAGTGCTTCTGTATAGACTAGAGACAAACCCAGTTCGAGGAGTCGTTCACAGCCAGGCATGGTGGTGCACAGCTGTAATTCCAGTCCGTGGGAGCCTGTGACAGGAGGATCCTAGGTTCAAGGACAACCTTGGCAACTTTGCAAGACCCTGTTTGAAAATAAAAAGGGCTGAGGTATAGCAGCTTGGAGGTAGAATTGCCCTAGGTTCAATCCCCAGTACCAAAAAGCAAAAAGCCCTTCTCATTGAAGCCATTCCTGCTCCCGGTGTTGCATTGCATAGGATGCGTGCTGTCTCTGAAAGAGAAGAGTAACATTGCCACTTCCAGTGCCTGTTCAGAAGACCTGGAGAGGGGGACTGTGGTGTCCAGAAAGCAGGATCCCATGAGCCTTGCATGTTTCTTGTTCATCATACATGAATTGTCACCAAATTAAGTGAACATGTTATCAATTGAGTATGTCAAAATCCATGGTCTTTTTTTTTTTTTTTTTTTTTTTAAAGTTTCAGAAACAAGCAGTTTTTTATACAAGTGACACAATTTAAAAACTTTCAAAATGTACTTTTGCTTACTGACTAAACAGCTGAACATTTGCTAGATTTCATGCAAGGTTTGTCAAGTATGATAAAATCAATTTTTGAGCCTTGCTTTGGTTGAGCTTTCCAGAATCCTTTGAAGTGTGCTTGTCAGTTGAACTCTAAAGGATTCATAGTAAAACATTAATGATATAATCGTCTACAGTTTAGTCCTAGATGAATATAATATTATTATATTCATAATATAATATTAAGAACATAGAATTTTGCCAGCCACTTGAATGCATTAGTTCAGCTGATATGATTTATATTCTGAAATGTGATCCAGACTGATAGTTGAATGACCTGCCTTACAGCTGGGGGACCATAATTGAGAGGTCTGTTAAGTTTCTGTAGCATACGTGTGCAGTTTGCTCAAGAACATTTTTTTCACATTTGTATTATAGTAGTAAATTGCTATGATAATAAGACATAGCTTAACAATAATCACATTAAATTAGGTTTATTCACTTGGAGTAGACACTTTAATTTCTAAATTTATAAGTTATGGCAAGATGAATTGTATACTGGAAAGTATCCACCTCAAAAATCTATCTCAACAATATCTTCATTTTTGTCATAAAATTGAACTGGAGGTAAGAAAGCTTTTATTGGGTAGTGTGTCACTGCACTCTACAAAATAACAAGTTGTGCATATGAAATGATATTAGCTTCAGCTTGGCAAGTGACCAAACACATCATGCTGCAGTCATTCTCTACAGCAGACTCCTGACTTCACACTAAGATACTGTGCTTTTATAATTTGATTCTCATGGGTTACTATGGTACCCTGCAAAAAGCATTGTAGCCAGGTGTGGTGGTGCACACTGTAATCCCAGCTACTCAGATGTCTGAGGCAGGAGAGTCAACAAGTTTGAAGCCAACCATGGCAACGAAGCGAGACTATCTTAAAATATTTTTTTTGTGTGTGTGTGGTACTGGGGATTGAACCCACAGGCATTCTACCTCTGAACTATTACCCCAAGCCCTATTTTATTATTATTTATTTTATATCACACAGGGTCTCACTAAGTTGCAGAAGGCCTTGCATTGCTGAGGCTGGGCATGAACCTGCGATTCTCCTGTCGCATCCTCCCAAGTACTGGGATTACAAGTATATGCCTCCACACTTGGCTTTTTTGGGGGGGCCGTGGGGGGGATATATCTAGAGACAGAACATAGCTGGGTTCAATCCCTAATATGAAAAAGGAAAGCCAAAGAATGGTGGCACACACTTGAAATCCCAGTACTTGGAAGGATAAGACGGGAGGGATCGCAGGTTCATGGACAGCCTCAGCAAAAATAAGACTCTCATCAACCTAGTGAGACCCTGTTTCTAAATAAAAATAAAATGGGGCTAAGGGTGTAGGTTGGAGGTAGAATGCCCCTGAGTTCAGTTTCCAGTACCAGAAAAAGGATAGCATCATAGATTCCATATGGGAAATAGTATTCATGCTTTTTGGTGATGCATTGTTTTCCTCTAAATTATGTCTTTGCATCATCTTATAATGTCATTGAGAGGAAATACCGCTTTCTGCTGTAAGCTTGAATGCAAGACACGTAAGTATCAGAGGTTGAGAACATACATTTGTCCCATTATATAGTAAGAGATACTGTTAAACTAACATTCTCAATATTGCTATGCCATATAAAGTTTCTATTAAACCTTTCTGTTTTGAATGAAATTATTAGATAAACATTTACATCCTCCAGATGCCTGTCTTAACGATTACCTCTGCCCAACTCATGGATGAGCTTTACTCCACAGGGGATGGCCTAGTGAAGAGGCTGGTTTTTGAACAACACTGCTTTCTGAAGCTTAACAGGATGCAGGAAATTGTTCTATTGGGGTGTGGGAAGGAGACTCAGCCCAGATTTGATTCAAATCCCCTCAAGATAATGGAAACAGAAGGCAGGAAATAGCCTCATGAGGTTAACTGAAATACCAGTCCTCACAGCAAAATTAAGTCACACAAATGAATTACAGTTGGTAGGTCACTTGGTAAAAGTTTTGAAGAAAGCAAGAGGAATTGGGTGAAAGGGGGAAAGAAGTGCACAGTCATCTGGAACCCTGAGTTTCTGGACGTACCTGCAAGGGGGAAGCAGGCATGCCAAAGTGCCCAACGTCTGGCCTCCCTCGTCCCCTGCCCTTGTTGTTCAGATATGAACCTTGAGAATGTAGTGGTTAGGAGTATGTCACATTGCAAAACACTGATTTTTAGCTTCTTATATAACTCATCCAAATAACATATCTTTTTCAAACTAAATACAAACAGGTATATTAAAACCTCCATTTTCTTCAGCATGTCATCTTTACCAACTCTCTTAGTTCATCTCTTTTTAGTCATATTTTTTCAAATTTGGAATTTAGGTATCTGTATATCAGTTGACCTATTCATTATTTACTGTCCCCAAAAGTGGCTTATAATCTGCCAAGTGCTGTATGGATAGAAGTTTCCGTTCAAGAAACTTCTATAGAATTAAAATGATCTGAATATCAATACAGAAGCTCTTCAAGTGAAGAAATGTATAATCATTGTAATTTTTGTTATTAATCTGTTGCAGTTCTTTGGAGAAAGTTATTTCACTTCTCAGAATTTAATCTTCTCAGGGTAAGGTCAGTAGGAAGAATTTTATGCCAGTGTTCACACAGCAGGCACTTGGTTTTGGTTAGTCCTTCTATCCATGTAATGTAGGGTTGGAGTGTATGTGTGGGAGTGTGTGTGCATGCGCGTGTATGTACATGTATATGTATAGCATCTCATCTGTTGTCATCTTATTTGTGGTGAATTCTCAAGCATTTCCTTTTGCTTTATAAAGGAAGGAAAAGGAACAGAACAGACACAGCTAGCCTGTCCTTCTGACAGTCCCTGCAGCTGTGGATCCAGGCTTGTCTCAGGCCTTGCCATTTCTTCTTCACACCTTATTTATTCATGTTTGAGCCTATCATTTTCTCACATTTATTCATTAAGCTTGCCTTCTATTTTCTTTTTTCATTCTTCTGTCCTTTTACACTACTTAATCCTGCAAAGGTTTCTCTGAGCCCACAGAGACTTATGATCAGAGCTTACTTTCCATTGGCTTTTAAGTTTTGTGTGGTTATCTTTAGTTTTGTTGCTTTTGCCCACATCTTCAGTATAATCTTGGAGACCATGTTGAGATTTTGTTTGTCTTGTCTGCCTTTCTGTACCATTCCAACTACACAGTGCGCCACACATAAGAAATGTCTCAAATTTTAAAATTTCTAAATAGTAAAGGTAGTTCTATCCTTCTGACTTTAGATGGTTGCAACTATTGATAACCTGTGAATGCTGAGTTCTACCCAAAGAATTCAAAAGCCCCATTTAGCCCTTTAGGAGCTTCTAGTTCAATATTATGAATAAACAGTAGGAATGAATGGAATTCTTAAGCTAACATTTATTTTATCCAGTGCTTTTAAATAACCTCTATGTACTATACTAGAGAATACTTAAGATACTCAGGACTCTTTTAAATAGAATTATAGTACAATGTTCATGGCATTAATGTTCTAATTATTATTCAAAGCAAACGTACATGATAAGCCTAAAGGTTTTTATGTTTTGTTCATACAATTGGTGATTTTCTTTTTTAAATTATTGGCACATTGCAATTATACATTATAGTGAGATTCACTGTGTTAACAACATACATGCACACAGCTCTTCGTAATTTTCTTTAAAAATATGGAATAGTAGAATAAATACATGTCGTATGGGCTCGCAACACTATTTTAGATTTGGTAATTAAATCTTCACAATATATTTTATAGTGTTTTATTCTCCTCTGCTTTGTTTGCAGTTTAAATACTAAAACAGCAGTATGTAGATCCTGCTTTATAAATGGGCATTCACTACAAGTTCCTATGTGCTTACTACTTATTTCTTACCTGTATCATTATCTTCACTGTGACTATAAGCTGGTGAATAGTAGTGAATTAGATTAGGATACTGTAGGTTGCAACTAACAGAAAGCTACCCTTAAGCTTAAATAGTATAGGGATTTATTATTAACTTATAAATGGTACTAACTATAAACATGGTTCAATAAAGAAGGGTTTTTACTTGCTTACTTTGTTCTCCTTCCTATGTCAGCCTTTTCTCATTCTTTCTTCTGAATCTCAAAATGGCTTACGTATGATACGCTTCCTTAGTCTTACTAGGTATAATGCAGGACCCTTCCTCACAGCTGCTTTACCTAGGCTCCCAGTGGTTGTTCCTGAACCCGGTCACTGTGTATGTATGGTGAGAGAATGCTTTAGATCCATTGCCTCTCGGACCTGACTCAAATGCCTGTCATCCAGCCAATCTGAGGCAAGAGGGCGGGGCTTATAGTAGAGTCAGCTCCACCCACTCCACATGCTGCTGCACACAGGAAGGACTACAGTGACCAGGACACTCAGGAATACAAGGGCGGTCTCAGTTTCATTTTGTATCTCAGTTGGTGCCCACAAGTACAGTGTGCACAACCACACAATGTGCTGTTTCCTTATTTCACTGAAGAGAGGTGGCACTTCTATTAAGGAGTGTTAAAAAGTAGAAAAAAGATGATTAGAGTTAGATAAGTCATAGTTATTTACTAAGGACCCTAATGGAAGCTGAAGAAACAGAGCAGGGAGAAGTGGAACCACAAAAATAAATACTTGATGAAAATGAGGCATCAGCGCCAATGCTAAATAAGCTACAGTTAAGGGGGTGCCTGGAACCTAACTCAGGAGCCATAACCTAAAGCAGTGCCTTTGCCTCCAGGAATAAATAAATAGTCTGGGATGCTGTCTCCATTATCGAATGAAATGACCTGTTAGAAATGTATTGTATTTCAAGTGTCTCTCACAGCATATTGAACCAGTAATGCCAGAAAACAAGTGGAATTCATCTTAAACTTTATGTGTTTCAGACTTTGGTTGATTTTCTTTGCTTATTTTCAGAATGTCAAAAGATAAATGAGTTTTGTTAAATTCATTTGCAACTAGGACTGGAAAATTTGCTTCATATTTGTGACAAAATATTTTAGTGACTTTTTATGTTAGTAAATATTTATTTTTTTCTAGGGAATGGATTTGTAAACTCAAGAGCTTCTCCAAATTTGATTGGAAATACTGGTGCAAATAGTTTAGGCAAAGTCATGCCTACAAAATCTCCTCCTCCGCCAGGTGGTGGCAATCTTGGAATGAACAGTCGAAAACCAGATCTCCGAGTTGTCATCCCCCCTTCAAGCAAGGGCATGATGCCTCCATTGGTAAGTCAGACCTCTCTTCACCTTCATTCTTTGGAATACACATAGTCAGTCTTCATCTTCCTGTGGAACACATATAGTCAGCTTCATTCTTTGGAACACACATGAAATTTCCTTTTGGAATTTTCTATACCTCCAGAGTCCATACCTTTTCCTAATGAATACTTACATTCAAATTAGCATTTGAAGAAAGGAGTCTTCTCTAAATACACAAAAACCAGATTATGGAAAAATAGGAAGTAAATTTGCTTAATGGTTTCTTAAAATTAAAGCTAAATATGGGAAAGTTTTTATGCTTATTTTTAATTTTACTAGGCTAAAATCTTTGCTTAGTGATTTCATTCCCAACTTTATAAATTAATCATGACATTTTTTTTTTCTGTACTTTGCATTCTTTCAGTAATCAATTGCATGCTTTTCTTTGGAACACTAAATTATTCGTTAGAAGTTTTACATACTGAAGAGAACTAATGTAGAATAGGGAAGAGTGTGTATAAACTTGAATGTGTTATTCACCAAATGATTTTCTTTGCTTATTCCTTCTTAAATAACATTTCGATTTAACTCTATAAAAGAATGTAATACCCCCCTACACACTCTCCACCCCTTGACAGTTTCTTCAGAGTTCTAACCTTATTTACTTTTACTCCTGAGTCTGTGTACATGAAGAACAAGAGATTATGTTTATCTCCTGTAGCTTCTTGTAGGAAAAAAAATTAGAATATATATGCAAGGATTATAACTATTTTTAGTTTAGCAACTGTTTGACTACTAATATTCATCCTAAGTGGTATATCAAGTACTCTTCCTACTCTGCAGCCGTTAAACTTGCCAATTGCATTTTTACTAAGTGAAAGTGACGTTTATCCGGCTTAGATAATAATTGTACATTTGTGTAATGTTCATCATATATGATGATGTCCGATTCTCTCCTGTGATTCTCGGTTAGACTGTGATTGTGGCTAGGAAGAGATGAGAAAGTGAGCTAACGGCCTTTGAGTTGTAGTCTCTTGAAGTCTTATACTCTAGGCCAAAAAACAAGAGCTTTTTCATTTGGAAATTCAGAAAGGTGAAAACTGTAATGCTCCCAGCTTTATGATGAAAAACCCTGAACCCCATGGGGTGCTCCACGTGAAAGATCAGGAGCATTCTGAAAGAGCCTCCCTTGTAGAACACCTTGTAGGGTAGACGGGAGAGTGCTCACCACAGAGAGGCAAAAAAAATTTGGCCCTTTCCCTTCATGGAGCAAAAATCTTAATCTATGAGGAGTTGAAGAACAAACATTGTCACGCTTAGAGCACTGGAGAAATGCAAAAGGAAAACTATGTCAACCATGGTGGAGGAGCAGGAGACACGCGAGGTGCAGAGCAGTGCCAGAGACCGGCAGAGGGACTGAGAAGGCCATGGCCTGCGGCGCATCCCAGAGGAATGGCTGACAGCTCATTGAGGAAACGTGCCTGGCAGACCAGTCGCCACTCCAGAAGGACTTCAAGCCTGTGGTGGTTACATTGGGGGTAACCATGGCAAGAGGAAAGCTCCAGCTGAGCCCATTCCCCAAGAAAAATTAACCAAAACCCTGTACTGCAGAACTAGTAGGTCTATAAATTAGTAGCAATTACCCAAACTGAAAGACAAAGAAAAAGCATGAAAACAAACTGCACTAAACAAACTAATAAAAACAGAACAAAGCATCCTAGAGCTGCAGAACTTCATCAAATGGCATAACATATTTGTACTTGGAATTTCAAAAGGAGAACAGAGCAGGAGAAATAACAAAGTCAGATAAGTACTATCAACACAAACATACATATACATATATATTTAGACTGCTAAAAGCAAAAGGCAAGGAGAGACATCTTAAGGCAGCCAGAGAAGGGACACATTGCATACAGAACAAAGATAAGAATTAATAAACATACTTTACTTCAGAAACTATGCAAGCTGGAAAACAATTGAGTAACATTTAATTTGTGGTAGACCATCCATGGAAAAAATTATAACAGGTACAAATAATAAGTCAATGGAGGAAATAAAGTAGAATTACGAAAAATCCTATAGTAGTCCAAGAAAAAAGAAAACGATAGAACAAATAAAAGTTTAAAAATAAGATGGCAGATTTTAATTCAACCATAAAATTAATCACATTGAATGTGGTCAGAACACAGTTAAAAGATGTTTAGATTTTTTAAAAGCAAGACCAAACAATATGCTCTCAGAAACCTACTTTAAATATAAAGACATAGATAAAAGGATGGGGAAAAAATACTATTCATACAATACCCAAAAGAAGAACTAAAGTAGACAAAAGCCCCTGGGACCAACCAGTGAGTTTAGCAAGGTCGTAAGACCAAAATACAGAAGTCTGTTGTGTTCTTACAGCATTCATGAACAATTGGAATCTGAAGTTTAGAAGATAGGACCCACACACACACAAAAAAAGGAAAGAGCTAAGTGCAAATGTAATAAAATATAGGTACCGTTCGTTTATGAAAACTAAAAAACACTAATGAAAGAAATCAGACAACCTAAATGGAGAGATATATTACTTTGATTAATTTGAAGACTTAGTATGTCAAGATACCACTTATGCCCAAAATGACCTATAAATTAAACCCAATCCCAGTCAAAAATCACAGCAAACTTTTTTTTTTTTTATAGAAATCAGTGAACTGTTTCTTAAATATTATGGAAAGACAGAAACTACAATAGCCAAAACAGTTTTGCAAAAGAACAAAATAAGACTCACACAGTAATTCAGACTGTATGATATTGGCAAAGGGGCTGGGCATATAGATCAATGGACAAAATAGCCCAGAAAAGAGACCTATCTATATTCATATATTCAGCTAGTTTTTTGGTTTTGTTTTTTGCAGGGGGGCTTTAGGGGATGTTTTTAAGACAATTCAGTCGAGAAAGGATAGTTGTTACAGCTAATGATATTAAAATACTTAAACAGCCATATGCAAAAAAAACTTGATATATATTTATACAAAAGTTAGCTCAAATGGATTATAGGCCCACATTTAACACACAAAACCGTGAAACTTACGGGGAAAATCCCATACAACACCAAAAATATTATCCATAAAGAAAAAATGAATATTTTTGAATTTCATGAGCATATAAATTTTGCCTTATGGAAGGCACTGTTCAAGGAACAAAGAACAACCTACAAATTAAGAGAAAAGTTTTACAAATCACATAGCCAAAAAAGGGCTTATGTCTAGACTATATAAATAGCTCTTAAAACTCAACAATAGAAAGCATATGACCCCTTTTTTTAAATGGGCACAAGATTCTGTTTCAGTACTGGAGATGAAACCCAGAGCCTTGTGTACGCTATGCAAACACCCCCAGCAAATAAGATCTTAACACATACTTCAGAGAGAAGATTTATAGATGGCAAGTAAGCGTATGGGGGTATGCTTAACATCATTAGGCTTTCGGGAAATGAAAATTAAAACCACAGTTAGATAAAACTGTGTGCCTATTAGAATGACTAAAGTTTTTTAAATAAATAAAAATCTTGTTGAAGATACAGAGCAACAAGAACTCTCTCATGCATTCCTGCTTGGAATCAAAGTGATACAACAACACTTTGGAAAAGAGTTTAATAATTTCTTATGAAGTCAAAACCTACACTTGCCATGTGACCCTACAATCCCACCCCTAGAGTATTTAACTTACCCAGTGAACTGAAAAGTGTGCTTACGTAATCATTATGAAAAGTGGAGAGTAACGCAGATTTCCTTCAGCAGATGAATGGACATTCACACTTTAGCTTATCCATACAAAGGAATACTATTAAGCAATAAAAATGAAGGCACAAAAATACGGATAAATCTTAAATGAATTCTGCTAACTGAAAGAAGCCATATCCAAAAGGCTATATAGAGTGTGATTCCAGTTATATTTCATTCTGGAAAATACAGAATAGTTCAGTGCTTGAGGTTAACTAACAAGGAATTTTTGATGGAACTGTGTGATACTGTGTTGTTAGATACATGTGTCTGCATTTATCAAAACCCATAAAACTTATGTACTACAAAGGGTGATTTTTTATTTACCAAATACAGTTTTCAGAAATTAATCAGGACTCCTGGGGAGCAGTGGGATGCAGACTGGTTTTATTTTGTTGTTTGTCTTTGGTTTTGGTCTTTTGGAGACTGCATGATTGAATGTGGGGGCATTTTACCTCCGAGCTACACCACTATTTCTTTGTATTTTGAAGCAGGGTCTTGCTAGGCTGCAGAGGCTGCCCTCAAACTTGCAATCCTCCTCTCTCAGCCTTCCAAGTACTGGGATTACAGGCCTGAGCTGCTGTGTCTGGTAGAATGCAGACTGTAGCTCACTAGCATGACTCTCTTACAAATGAATGACAGGATGTTTTTGAAGGGCACAGCAAGAAAGAAGCTGGTTTCAGTAACTTTGAACACTGTTTTGATTGGAGACTATAAGGATAGAGACAAAGAATATAGCAAATCAGTGTACTCCAAAAAGTAAGTTTTTTCCTCAGATATATTCACATAGCCAGTTTAACAAATAAGTAAATACAGCATAGAAATTCAGTGGAACCAGGTTTTTTCATATTGGAGAAAAAAGTTATATATAGCCTAGGGGATAAAGGTTGAGGAAGCCAAAATGAACCCTTTTTAAACATAGATACCTAGATAGAGAAACGGAGATATGTACACATGAATACAGCATTTATTTCCTAGTGCTCTTTGCTGAGAGGTCCTTGAAGAAGTGAAACCCAGTAACAGAGCATACCTAGTGCTGAGATTCTAGTTTCTAAACTCCATTGTTCTCTAATTCAGGAACCAGGACCCCTTGGAGAAGTACTTGATTTGGTAGACCTGGTGCAGGGAAATACAAGATGAGCCAGACACTGGAGAGAAAGGAAGTGCTTATCAAAAGTCCCAGAAACCAACCTAGAAGAGTCCCCAATGGCCCAAACTAAAACAATCTGAGTACTAAAGTAACAGTCGTTTTGGGGTGTAACCCAGGGATAAAACATACTGAATCCATTACTGATATAAGTAATGACTACATAAATAGGGAAACGTTCTGGTTAGTAAATGTAGACAGAATGAGAGAAACAGTGACTCACCTTTAGAACAGCACAGTGCAGTGATGTTGTTGCAGGGAAGGCATTGCAATAGATAAATGCCACCGTTAGTGGGCAGAAGGTTAAGGTGAAGCACAATACTTATATTGCCTCACAGTGTCTCTTCTCCAGTAAGTATTTGTTTCTTACCAAGGAGACGACATGATTTTACAGTGGAGAATCTCGAGAAATTTACCCCCGCATAGAGGATCAGTGTTAGCATCACCAGTAATAAAACAGAAAGGTGGCATGCCTTCCCGTACGGTGTGTTAGGAAAGTCGCGTGTTCTGCGGCATTCTTCCAAAAGTTCAGCCCTCTATCTCACAGGAAATAAACATACCACAAGTCCAGATTCAGAGACATTCTGCAGGGTTAGTATTCTCCAAAAGTGCCACGGGTATGAAAAAAAGAACAAGGAAGTGCTGAGGAACAAAAGAGTTGAAAGCGTCACACACCAGAGGAGACTAAGAACCCGTGACAACCAAAGGCATGCTGACTAGGATCTGGTCCTGGGTCAGAAAAAGGGTACTGGCAGGAAGACTGGTGCATCCAGTAGGTCCCAAGATGGCATCTGTACTCGGTTGTTTTAATAGTTTCAACTATCACATTGTATCTGTGGGACATTAACCTTAGGGGGCATGCTGGGTGAGGTTTGTGAGGGAAATTGCTTTGCAGCTGCTCTCCAAAGTCTAAAATTATTTCAGAATTGAAAGTCTAAAATATATACAACCATAACAAAGAAATATATCCCAAAAAGGAGCCAAGAAAAAAGTGGCATTCAGGAACTGCATGTGTAGGGTACCTGCTGCTGTGTTTCAGAAATAGTTTTTAAGCCAGACATGGTGGTAGACGCTTTTAATCCCAGTACTTGGGAGGCTGAGGCAGGAATATTGCAGGTTCACGGCCAGCCTCAGCTACCTCCGCAACTTAGTGAGACTCAGTTTCAAAATAAAGAATAAAAAATAGGGCTGGGGGTTTAGCCCAGAGGTAGAATGCCCCCGAGTTCAATTCCCAGTACCGCTAAAAAAATATATATTCATAAAAAATTTCATTTCATTGAAGCACAGAAATCAGTTGATATGAATTGTTAGTAAACTGCAATTTAAAGACAACTACATTTAGACATTAAGAAATTGCTTAATACAATTGCGTGTGGTGTTTTAAAAGGGAAATCATGAAGCTTTTCTGCAGAACTTGCCGCATAAACTATTTACACTCTCATCTCTAGGTTAAAGTGAAAATTATTTATCTACACACATACTTACATCCCATAGTGTTGACAGTATTTGGATGTATAATAAAATAGTTGAAAAAGCATTTTACCTACGTTTGAGATAGCAATTGTAAGCCAGGCGATTGTTCTGCGAAGTAGTCAATCAGCCTTCCTCCTCCCACCCCATGCATTTGCAGAGAAACCTGCTTCAAGATTAGGGCCTCCTGTATCACTGACTCTCATAAAAGACACTTGACAGATTGCAAAGACATGTTGACTTGTTCAAGAAAATGTGAAGAAAAGCTCATGAGTATACTGCTTCCAGCATATTAATATTTTATAAATGTTTAGAAGATAAAGAGCAAATATGTTTTGTTTCTTTCCTGTTCATGACTTACCAATTCATTTCTTCTCTGGTTTCGTTTTCTTCATGTACATGGTTTTTCTCCACTGAAGTTATTTTAGTCACATGAAAACTGTTATTTTCAAATGGTAAACATATATAACCTGCTAAAACTGTTGTATTTATTATCAAATGTTGAGTTTGTATTGTTTTATAACACTGTGCTACTACTGTGGGAAATAAAGCACACTGCAAGTTCTGTCTACCAGGGAGCACAGAACCTAGCAGGACACATGGACATGTGTGGCCAGGTGAGGCAGTATTGGGAGGGTTAAGATGTAAGTGTAGAGTATCCTCAGGGTTCCAAATATAGACTGCTATCATGATTAGGAAGCTTTTCAGATGTTGCAGGAGTGTGGCTGTGTGTAGGAAAGGCCAGCATGAGAGTCTCCTGAGATGGCCGGGCAGGGGAGGGGGGACTTGAGGTCCTGGCCCTAAAGAATTTAAAAAAACTTTCCAGTCCTTTGAAAAATCAGCTGCAAGTATAGAGACAATTTATATTTCTATTGTATATATAATCATCTCTGCAGAGTCCCAAACAACTTCTAGCGTCCAAATACTATGTTTTTCTAAAGAAATATTTTGTTGCTAGTACCAACAGTCTTAGTAACTCTCTTATCCCTCTTATGTGCTGAGTACAGTCGGAGGAAGAGGAATTGGAGTTGGTGAGTGTGGGTTTCTGCTTGAAGGGACTTGAAAAAGATGAAGAAAGTACTAATTCTCTTAAATGTTTTTATCTAACCAATGTTCCTTTGTTACATAGGTATTTCTCTTTTTATTAAACATTTTCAAACACTTTGAATCACAAAAACAATCTACTGGCACTATAGACTCTAGTTTTTCTATTTGTAATCATATATATCGATCCATATTATATATTGGAGAAACATTGGACTAGAACTTTTAAAAACAGTTGCTGTCCATGACCACAGAACACTGTTGAAAAGTTTTAAGGAAAGACACAAAATACCTTATATAGCTCTCCAAATTATTAAAATATTTTTAGAAAATGACTTCACCCTCAAAGTTCCTCAGATTGTAACACACAGTCTTGTGTTATTTCTTTCTTTCAAAAAGATTACATCACTTTCGGTGAGGTCACCTTTTTCAGAGTTGGAATTATTTCATCCTGCATGAGACAGTCTGAACCACAAGGGGGTTCCCTGTTTACTAAAAGGAATATCTGTAACAAACAGACACAAATTTACTTTTCAATGAGAAGATACTCTGTTCTTAAAAAGCAGCTATTACTTCTCGTACCTACCCCGCCCCCCCAAAAAAGTTTTCTGTTGCCTTTTCCTCTAGAAAATAAACTTGACTAAAAATAACTTACAGTTTGATCTGTTTATTCTATGAGAACTAAAACCGAAACTTCACAGAAGTAATCATACGCATTCAGAGTCAGCTGCTGATTAGATGACTCTAAGGGGAATAAAAACTTGAAAGTGTTCAGTTTTTAGCATGAACCGGGGTTTAATAGTGCATGAGAGCATGGGGATAAAGGTATTAGCTGGTTTTATTTACATCTTAGCATTACATGTTTATGCATGCTGGTATGTTTTGCACAATTTTTCTTTTCAAATGAAGTTATCTGCTCAGTCCTTAAAATATTAGATTGTTCTTTATTTAGCTCTGTGATCAGTTATGGAAGTGGTTTTATATTGATTAACTGAGATATACTAAATAAGCTGTAAATGCAATGTTGGGTTATATTATGAATATCATTTGGAGAAACACTTAATGATATTATAATTATTTACAAAGGAAGTTTATAATTCAAATTTAAGTAATTCATCTTTTATTGTACCTTATTGTTTACCCTAAGAAATTGTCCTATTAAAGATTTCCATGAATTACCTAGCACTATGTTGCCCTCTAGTGGTTCTGAAAGTCAGTTTACTCAGAGCCCAACGCTGTAAAGATAAGGAGCTCTTATTGGATAGAAACAATATATTGGAATGTCATTTTTTAACCCCCTGCCTTTGAGGTCATGCCAGGAGATTGCCTTGGAGATGAAGCCATAGAGTGGTGAGAGCCCATGCCAAACCTCTGGCGCTGTATTCCTTCACCTAGTTTGACCTTCAGACCAAATATTAAAGAGCAAAATTAAGTTCAAAGTAAATCCCTGTCTTAGGAAGTCACTGAATTATCACTTGATGCTGGAGTAAAGTTGTCAAGCATTGACTCCCTTGGAGTACATCAATCTCAGATAAGTTTCCAAGACTTTAAAGTGTAGAAACCAGTTTGGGATGTAGTTCAGAGGTGAAACTTGCCCAGCATGTGCAAGGCCCTGGGTTCAGTCCCCAGCACTGGAGGAAAAAAAAGTAAAAATTATAAAATAAATGTTTGTAACTTAAGACACCAAGACATGACTAAAAACTGCAGATACCATTCATATTCTCCAAAACTTAATTTAAAATGCAGAGCTTTGTGTTTCAGAATCAAAGTAGAACCAGAAACGCAGCCTGTTAGAACTTAGTTATTCAAACTGGTTTGAGCTCTGAAATATAATCACGAGTGTTTGTCATCCAAAGTGAGAAAGGACAGGTAGGAGCCAGGTCCCTGGGGGCCTGTACTAAGGCCTTGATCCCTTCAGAAGCCTTGCACTTCTAGAGCAGCTTTACTTCATGACTGCTCTAGTTAGGGTAGCAGGATCGGAAGAAACACATCTGTCCTTTTCAAACCACTTATGTAGAAATTTGATTACACAGGACTTCTTGGGATAATAAAGGTACTGTCCTATAGTACCTTTTCTTAGTACTTTAGTTACTAAGCATTTCTAACAGAATACCTCATTTGATCCTGAGTGTAGCACTGCAAGGCAGGTAGTGCAGAGATCACTGTCTTCCTCCCTCTGTGACGAAGGCAGAGCTCAGAGAGGTCAGATGATTTCCCAGACCTAGGAAACGGTGTGTCCAGGACCAGAGCTCAGCAGTACAGCCATATATTGTGTGTCTTTCTGACATTCCAACCTCAAACAGGATGAAAGGAAGTGAACTGATATTGCGTCTTCATCAGATGATCATTGTTCAAGTATCTAGATCTAGTCAAAGGCCTGCATTTCATGTGCCTTTTTGAAATAGAGAAACCCAAATCACATTCTGACTCTTCAGAACCTAAGGGCATTATCAGTTATCAGACTGTAACATCTTTTATTAAAAAATCAAAAAACAGGTTGAAATTAGGTTTTAACCTTTTTACATACTGATAACATAGAGTCTGTTCTGTTCCTGTGGTCTTTGATTTTAGAAATATAATACTGTAGAAATATATACTGTATATAATATAGTGTGGGGAAAAACTGGTTCTATCATACTCCTACACAGAGAGGACAAGGGCTGTGTTAAACTTGATTATTTAAGAGCTGACTTTTTAATCACTCCCAGTGTGGCTATGGGATAGGTTACGGGGTAGAAGCAGTCAGCAAGCATTTGATATGATGCATTCATAGCCTGTACGTAAGCAGGTCTTTATTTTAAAGCGCTCTCTTCAGAGCCTCTCCTCTCAGGCTGGGAGTCTGAAGAGCTACATCTGAACCTGCGTTAAAACAGGTCATCTGCAGGGTCAAAGGGAGGAATGCAGTGCACCTTAAAAGCCACGCCTTCAGACACTATGGGAATGTGGAATGAGCCAAAGAAAGAGTTTTGATCCTTATACTCACAGCTTAAAGTCCCAATATATACAAATGCCCTGTGCTATATCATCAGGTTCTTAAAATCTACACATATTCATTCAGGGTACCCTGGCAGTATCCGTAATGGCATCAGGTCCTCATTATGCTAACACACAAAAGTGTTATCACCCATAAGTTTTAAAGCTATTCCTCTACATTAATAAACTATTAAAGAAAGCAAATAATTACTGTAAAAATAGTTCCCTTAAAATTAGTTATTCCCCTTAGTATCACTGCTTCAGAAAATAATAACATTCACATAAAATTGTGAAAAGTGTCACATTTAAATTGAAAGTTATTTTTAAAATACTAAATCTGAACATAAATACCACATAATAACACTTTCTTTTCTCTGATCCCTCACAGAACACCCAAAGGATAAGCAGTTCTCAAGCCACTCAGCCTCTTGCTACCCCAGTCGTGTCTGTGACGACCCCCAGCTTGCCTCCGCAGGGACTTGTGTACTCAGCAATGCCCACGGCCTACAACACTGGTGAGCTGCTCCCTTTCCCCTCTTCATAATCAGTGTGTGCTTTTGTGATTTTTTAAAAAGTATATTTATTACCAGGCATGGTGGCTCATAAACTCAGTACTTAGGAGGCTGAGACAGGGAGAGGATTGCAGGTTCAAGACCAGCCTCAGCAACTTAGTGGGGCTTTTATCAACTTAGCAAGACCCTGTTTCAAAATAGTAGTAGTAGTAGTAGTAGTAGTAGTAGGGCTGGAATGGAAAAGGTAGGGTAAGAGGGAGCCGGAGAAGCTCAGGTTGAGAAGACGTAGCTTGGACTGGGTGTCACAGTCAGGTTGCAGCTGGCTGGGCATTTCATTACAGGTTTGTCAGTAGACTTAGAAATTCCACTGTACTTAATTTTTAGAAATATCATTAGACAGAATTTTTATATAAATAAATATCTTACACATACAATAACTATTTTAAAAATATTGAACACACATATACAACACATACACATAACGTCTAGAAGGAATTACGAAACCACATAAAAATGGAGTCAGGCCCCTTGAAATCAGTCGTCACTTAGGTTTAATCTCATTCCATCTTTGATTGCTGGTGACTGTAATCTTTGCTCTCTTTCTCAGAATACTTATTTTGAGGATTGCAGGCTCACAGCCAGTCTCAGCAACTTAGTGAGACCCTGTTTCAATATAAAAGAATAAAATGGGCTGGGGTTGTAGCTCAAGAGACCCCCAGTACCACCATTTGAAAATAAAAATTCTGTTTATCTTTACGATGTATCTGTAACTTGCATATCTATTTGACTTTTTAAATACTTTTTCCATGTTTATGTTCTTTCATATGTCATGTACCTTTTTGTACGTATTTAACATGTCAGATAGTAAGGGAAGGAATGAATAAATGAGCAACTTTTAAAAATAAAAGCAAAACACCTCTGTGCAGAGGAATCCTGTGCTGTCACTAGGGGCACTCTCAGCTCCAAGATGTGTATTCAGGTGCGGCTTCTGTGGGGACCTGCCAGACGCTGGAAGTGCAGGGTCCATAGTTGGCAGTGGAACTGGGGTCTGTCAGGGAGAGAGCGAGCGCCACTCTAGGGAAGGCCAGGCACGCTTGTGTGAGGCTGCCTTTCAGAGAGGACACAGAAGAGCAGCGGGACTCAGCCACAGGCCAGGGAGCGTCATCTCCAGAGAGGGAGCATGGGGCTGGCAGGGCATTTGGACTTGGGACTACAGAGGGAAGGAGGGATTTATAGGCCATGTTGTGGACTTTGCACATTGTCTTGAGAGCATTCAGAGCCATAAAAAAGTTTAAAGAGTGTCATGGTCAGCTGGGCGTGGTGGCGCACGCTTGTAATCCCAGCATTTGGGAGGCTGAGACCGGAGGATCCGGGTTCACAGCCAGCCTTAGCTGCTTAGTGAGGCCCTCTGCAACTTAGTGAGGCCCTGTTTCAAAATAAAGAATAAAAAATAGGGCTGGGGGTATAGCTCGGAGGTAGAATGCCCCTCAGTTCAATTTCCAGTACCACAAAAAAAAAAAAAAGAAGAGTGTCATGGTCATGTTTGTTGATTTAAAAAGATCACTTCAGAGTGGGCGCACTGGCACACACCTGCAATTTCAGTACTTGGGAGGCTGAGGCAGGAGGATCGCAGGTTTGAGACTAGCCTCAGCAACTTAGACTCTGTTTCAAAACTTAAAATATATATATATATATATATATATATATGTATGTATGTGTGTGTATATATATATATATATATATATATATATATATATATATATATATATATATAAAGAGGTGGCCAGAGGTAGAATGCTCCTTGGTTCAATTAAATAAACAAACAAAAACCCAACCACTTTGGCTACAGTGTCCATAGGAGCAAAAATGAATGCCAGGAAGCCATGTAAGAGGCTAGTATAGTGGGCCAAGTAAGGATTACTAATGGCTGGAACTGGGGGTGGCAGTAGAAAACGTGGGAGCCGGGCAGGCCTGAGAGCCAGCAGGTAGAACTGCTGCACGTGGTGCGGGGAGGGGAGGGAGGAGCAGAGAAGCAGCAGGGATGACTCGGGCTTCAGCTGGCACAAGGGTGTGGTGTGCGTTGGTGCCATTTTCCAAGGTACCGAGCAGTTACGGAAGAGAAGGGTGAGAGGAAGATTGGAGTCCAGGTGTTTGGAGAGGTGTCCAGCGGGCATGTCCAGTGGGTCAGTGAAGGGCAGGACCAAGAAGTCAGCTGAGAGTGGGGGCTGGAGGAGGAGCCGGAGCAGGGCCGGCCTCTGCAGGGAGGGAGCAGGAGAGTTAGGTCCTGGGAGGAACCAGGCACCAGCCATGCAGCTTCAGCTCAACACTTCCTAACAGTGTTAATTCAGCAGGAGACCAGCTTCTTTAAATACCTCTCAAGACATGAGAAAGTTAAAAGTAGAAGAGCTTTTGCCACCTCGCTTTAGAATAAGTGGAAAAGACAAGTGTTTGTGATGAACTGAAATAACTCTATGTGTGAGTGATAATGTCCTAAGTTTTGATCACAGTAGTTATGAAAAAGCATTCGTTTAATATGAACTAGATTATACTCTTTTGACATGGAAGGCTGTCCATGAACTTGAGATGATTTTGCATGCAGTCCTAGTCCTTTAAACAAATGCAGGTAATTGTGTAATGATGTACTTAGCGCCAGTCACTAAGCCCAGCACCCCATGAGAAGGGGTTCTGTGTCTTTCCTGTTTCCCCGCACGTCATCAAGACTTGGTGATCCAGACTCAGTCTGGGTGAGCCAGTGCTTTTCTTTGTCACAGAGGGTAGTAGCAGGTGTGTTTATTTAAAGTAACAGTTGTAAAGGAGCACTCAGCATCTCACCCGTCTTCCTTTGCAGATTACTCTCTGACCAGCGCTGACCTGTCAGCCCTGCAGGGCTTCAGCTCCCCGGGAATGCTGTCTCTGGGGCAGGTGTCGGCCTGGCAGCAGCACCACCTAGGACAGGCCGCCCTCAATTCTCTTGTGTGAGTAGCTGGAGGTCTCCCCAGGCCTTCATCCCGGCCTGCGCACTTTTTCTGTTAGTTACAGTCTTTTGCTCTGGGAACTCTCATGTGAATAATCCGCAGTGATTCCTTTTTAGGCCCACACAAGTGTTGGGAGAAAATATTTTGTTAACATAGCTCTGGATAATAGCTTGGATACAAAGCAAAACAGATGTTTCTTAAAGGGATTCAGGGAGCAAGGCTTTTCTTTTCAGACATACTGAGATAGACTCAGCATCCAAGACTGGCATCAAAGGGGGTCCAAAGGCCCAGATGGCACCCGCATCCACCCCTTCTCCCATGCCTGCTCCCGGCCCTGCCTCTGACCCCCTGCCTCTGACCCTCTGCCTCTGACCCCTGCCTCTGAATCCCCCTGAATGCCATGGGATTCAGCCCCTGACTCTTCAGCCAGCCCCTGTCTGCAGTGTCACTCTGTGAGTTACACAGCTGCACTCATAACCCGTCCCACTTCTCTTTTTCCCTCAGCGCTGGAGGGCAGTTATCTCAGGGTTCGAATTTATCCATTAACACCAACCAAAACATCAACATTAAGTCAGAACCGATTTCACCTCCCCGGGATCGAATGACCCCATCAGGCTTCCAGCAGCAGCCGCAGCCGCAGCCGCAGCCTCCACAACCCCTGCAGCCCCAGCCCCGGCAGGAAATGGGGCGCTCCCCTGTGGACAGTCTGAGCAGCTCCAGCAGCTCCTATGACGGCAGTGACCGGGAGGATCCGAGGGGCGATTTCCACTCTCCCATCGTGCTTGGCCGACCCCCGAACGCTGAGGACAGAGAGAGCCCTTCTGTAAAGCGCATGCGGATGGACGCGTGGGTGACCTAAGCCTTCCAGTCACACCTGTACTTTGTGTTACTGCAGTGAGCTGCCGACATATCTAACTTGGTAAATAAGGACATGAGTTAAATATATTTATATGTACATGCATACATATATATCCCTCTACATATATATGTATGTGGGTGTGAGTGTGTGTGTGTGGGTGTGTGTTGCGTACACAGGATCAGGCACTTACCTGCAAACTCCTCATAGGTCTGCAGATGTGTGTCCCATGGCAGACAAAGCACCCTGTAGGCACAGACCAGTCTGGCACTTCCTTGGACTACTTGTTTCATAAGATAACCAGTTTTTGCAGAGAAACGTGTATCCATAGATAATTCCCCCACACTAGCTTGCAGAAACCTAGAGGGCCCCTACTTGTTTATTTAACTGTGCAGTGACTGTAGTTACTTCAGAAAAAAAAAAATGCTTTGTAGAACAGAGCAGTAGAAAAGCAGGAACCAAGAAAGCAATACTGTACATAAAATGTCATTTATATTAATTACCCAACCTGGCATGGGTCTCTATTGCAAAGGGGTGCATGGGAAAGGGCTGTTGATATTAAAAAACAAACAAAAACAAAACAAAAAGCCCACACATAACTGTTTTGCACGTGCAAAAATGTATTGGGTCAAAGAAGTGATCTTTAGCTAATAAAAAAGAGAGAATAGAAAACACGCATGAGATATTCAGAAAATACTAGCCTAGAAATATAGAACATTAACAAAATAAAATTAATATATTAAGTTATAATTGGAATATGTCAGAAGTTTCTTTTTACATTCATATCTTAAAAATTAAAGAAACTGATTTTAGCTCATGTATATTTTATATGAAAGAAAACACCCTTATGAATTGATGACTATATATAAAATTATATTCACTACTTTTGAACACATTCTGCTATGAATTATTTATATAAGCCAAAGCTGTATGTTGTAACTTTCTTTTTTCTTTTTTTTTTTTTTTTGAAAATAGCTTTATCTTGTTTTAACTTTTTAGGTTTATTTTAAGAGGGGAAAAAAACACAAAAATATCTTGCAAGCAGAACCTTGGAAAAAAAAAGCCATGAACACTTATTCTATATGTAAATTAAAAGTTGAGCCAAACTCTTTGTGTATATAGCATCTTAAATATATTATCACATTTGATGTAAGTACCTATGTATTGTATGGTCACCAGATTAAAAAGTATATTTTTGTGGATTGCCGCCAATTTGGGGGGAAAAGGCGAAGTCCTTATTAAGTAGAGTATTCACTGTTTAATATTTGCTATTTTGTTAAATATACTGTACTTTGGATTTTAATTATTAGCCCAGTTTTCCCAGAGGCTCGTATATAGGGGTTTCTCCCCTCACTGGTGGTGGATGTGTGGTGTTATGTTGTAATCTTTGTGCTGTATGGGGTGAGCGTCATTATATATTTTATATGTGTACATAAATAGCAAAGTGGCAAAAAATTGGTGTTAAGTTCATCCTGCATAAATATAAAATGTGTTGTAACAGATTTTATAAGGCATTATTTAAAACTTGCCTTCTGTGAGGAAAAAATATAGTAGAAAGAGATGATCTAATTTAATTAATATTAGAGAAAATGGCAAAATAGTAGATGAGCACAAAGGTTTTATAAGTGGTAAATGATTAGGGAAAAAATATCTGTGGGGAAAGGGATCATTTTTCCTTTACCCTCTAAAAATACAGTGATGCAGCTGGTTACAATTATACTACCATCACCGACCGTTCCGTGCGCTGAGATGACACTCCTGTGTGGGGAAGGAATTCTCTTACGGTGCAGGTCCTAGACACGCCTCTCGCCATCCTGAGAGAACTCAGTGCCACCCGTGGTGTGGATTTCCAACAAGGCCTTATTCTTACAGGAAAACATCTCATTGGTGATAGCAAGTTCATCCATTTACTGGGCTTGTGCCATGAACAAAATTCAAAGTCCTGTATATCTTTTTTCATAGATTTTTAAATACTCCCTTTTCCTGAGAAACTCAAAAGAAGACTTTTTAAATTGCTGCTATTTTATACTCTGAACTTAATATTGAGCAGCTCCCTACAACTTTCACTTACATTTTGTGTTTTCCCCCTAAATTACGTTCCTTTGACAGTTTCTTCATCCCCTCTTTGTGGCAAATTGAGCTAGGCTTCCTGGCTGACAGGTATTAGGTGCAGGATACAGATCTGTGGTGCCACTCACAGGCTGCAGAATGGAAACTATTGCAATGGCAGTTGGGGTCGTTAAGTTTTGGTAAAAGCCAAAAAAAAAAAAAGCAGGGGGGAGATGGTGTACTGTCTCCTCTTTGCAGTGTAGACATTTGGCTCTTACCCAGAAAGGATTCGTTTTTCTTTTTAAATGTACTTATTTTACTCAACTATTTACAGGCACATTTCTTCATAAGGTCACACCTAATTGAAACAAGACAGTCTCCCAACACTGAATTTCCAAGATAATCCTTACCACTTTGTAAACCGTTTATAGCTTTGAAAGTGTTAAGTGAACCTTTTGTTATTATTTATGCATGTTCATGAACTTCTGCTGTATATTGGAATAGGAGTTAACACATTCACATTTACTGTCTATTTTCTTGTGTGCCTTATGAGATGGCTTTTCTGACTGTATCTCAATAGTCTTTCTTTCTATGCAGGTTTATAATCAGTACAACTACTGTTTTCTAAAAATAATACTACACAAGGCTCGGAGTTTGTATTTAAATTACATTGACCAGTAACAATGTATTCCGTTTTCAGGAACTGAATATTTGACTGTTAACCTTTTCCCACATGCCCAGTGTGCTTTGGTGCATGTGGACCTAACAGACATCCCTCACCCAGTCACCCACGTGTGAATACATCCACATCCACATCTCTTGGCGGAAACCAACCTAGAGGGGAAGACACTAATGGTGTTGTTTTGAAACCAACTTTTCTTACCCTTTTAGACTCATGTGTTTTGTACAAGACACTTACTGCAGGAAAATTTTATCCCTTCAGAAAATGTATTTTATTACTAAAAGACAAAAACAAAAAAAGCTTAAATTGCACTGGTTTAAGGGAGTTCCCAACAGCTGCGCTTCCTCCAGGAGGCTAACTGGTACTGCACCGAGAGTGGACGTCTCCACTGTGTGTGTGTACACAGATGGTCCCAGTCGAAACTCCATCTTTTGAGCCCTAATTATGTCCGTTGTGTTGTAGAATAAATCAGGGGTTTGTTCGAAAAGAACAATACATGTTTTACCATTTCCTTTGAAGTGTAAGGACAATGAATAATGCATTAACATAATTTCTGTATTAACCATCATGCGCACAAGAAATACATAGTAAATAAGGAACCTGAAAACTCCTGGCATTGGATCATAAAAAGCTAGATGATTAGAATGTGAAAAAGATTTTACAAATGTAAAACTTTTATTTCTCTGTAGAAACTTTCTTCACTTTGCTGTGCAAGAAGACACTGCTTTGCTATATTTAAAATGGCTTTTTTAAAAGAGATTTATGTACTTGGTAAATGTTTGTAGTCAACCGTTCACACAAGAAGCTGTACGCGGTTTGATCCTGTAAAACCGCTTGGCGGCACAAGCTGGACTTTGTTGCCACCCTTGGGATGAACCTTTTAAGAAAAATAAGTTAATCTCAATTTTTCCCTGAATGTGTTGTTTTTTCTTCATTATTCAATAAATATTATAGTGAACTTTTTATCAAATGGTTCAGACAGTGCTAGAGGTGGTTGTAAACTATTTGTCTCCTGCAGTCGCTCCGTTAAAGATGGACTGGACCGGCTCGGACCGGCTCATACTGCAGCACAGCCAGACTCAGTCATGTTTGCCTGCGGGAACTTAAGGTGCTGGCTCTGCCTCCAGGGACCCCCTTCCCCAAAAGTGCTCTCCTCTTCCTTTCCACCTGCAGGTCCCCTTTCCTTATGCTGAGACTGGCCCGGGCCCCAGCGTCTCCGCAGCCCTGCAGCCTTTAGGAAGCAGCCCGCCGTCCAGTCGCAGGGACAGGGTGGGCTGAAGAAATCCGTTCAAGCTCCAGTAACTATTCAGAAAATAGCCCAAAGTGTGTCGAGGGCGTGGGTATTGTCAGCGTTTGCTATCATTGGATTCCATTTATCCTGAATGCTTAGGAGGTGAAATGATTTGTTTTGTCCAAAATTGCATCCGCAACACTGAGATGCCGTAGAAGACAGGTTTGTTTTGGAGTTTCGTTTTCAACGCGATAGCTGCATATTCCAGTATGCTGGTAGCTGCTCCTCAGTGGTCACCTCTCTTGATCATTTTTCAGCTAGAAAATGGAAAAATGATCTAAACGTGCAGTAGAAAATGCTTCCTTCCTCTCATTTGCCTTCTAAGTCAACTCCTCGCTAAGCAGGTTCTTGGTGTCGAGTGAAGTCAGCCGCTACACTTTTGGCCTTGCTTTTGGTTTTGCTTGCTGGCTTCAGTGAGGCTCTCATTAGCAGGTTTTGAAAGCTGTTTGAGTCCTGTGACTAAAAATACTCGAATCACAGCTGCAGCTAAAATCACTCCACTGTGCCTTCCTAGTCAGCTCCCACGGGAGCCTTGCTCTAGGCTGTCTTGTTTTTAAGCTGATTCTGTGTCTGGTACCAACCAAGAAAATGATTTTCAGTTGGAGCCGGCCACCAGCTGGGGGGCTGCAGCCTGCCCCCTGCACCTGTGCATGAGAAGCCCAAGTGCCCGCACCTGTGCGTCTGTCTGATGCCTTCTCATGATTGGCACGGGCTGTGCAGTTGGGCAGGAATACCACAGAAATGATAAATCCGTAGTGCATCCTGGAGCTGAGGATATTGATACCTCTTATTAGAGGCCATGACGACCTCCTGCACGTGGAGAAATGGTTCCTGCCAGGTTTCTCCATTGGGAAACTTAATATCCCTTTGTAACTGGTTAAGTGTCTTGAAAATACTTTGAAACCATGCAGGATTCTCCTCAGGTTTTCACCCACTAATTTACTGTTTTGTTTTTGTGGTGCTGAGGATCGAACCCAGGAGCATTCTTCCTCTGAGCTACGCCTCTTTCCCATTTTCTTTTTTATCTCGAAACACAGTCTCGCTATGTTGCTGAGGTTGGTCTTGAACCTGTGATTCTTCCATCTCAGCCTCCCTTGTACTGAGATTACAGGCGTGCACCACCACGCCCGGCTCTACCACAGTTATTACCATAGTAGCTGCCTAGTCTGCACTCATTCATGGGGATTCTGTTTTAAGGGACAGCAGTCCTTTCGCCCCACTTATTTGTTTACATCATTATGGGAACTCATTTACGAGTTATAATCTAGTACTGCCTTTTTTTTTTTTGGTTCACAAATTGCTCTTCCTTTGACAGTCGGCAGCTGCGTCAGGTAACGAGGTAGCCCCGTGTTCTCTGGACTCCCTGCCCGCACCCCAGCGTGGGATGTCCACACTCAAATTTTCCCTCGCCTAGTGCTGGAGCAACCATTTATTTCTTCAAGGATTCCTGGCTCCTTTTATTAGAGAAGGGTATTTTGAAGCCAAGATCTGGGCACTAGGTGTGCTCCTTTCGAGGGTGTGGCCGCTTTCAGGTTCTGAACACACCCAGGAGATGAAGGTAGGTGTGCTGGCTCAAAGACACACTCGGCATTGACGTTTCTCCAGATTCTGATTCCCCACTGGGTTAGTGACCCCCTTGTCTTTGCTCATTTGTAATTCCTTTCGTGGTAAGAAAGCCAGCTCTCCTTGACCACAACCTTTGTACTTGGTTGGTCAGTTCACATAAGATGGTTTCAGAATAATTGCTAGTGCGTACGTTTGTGGTTTGGGGGGGCACGCGTTGACTGAGGGGAGCACCCAGCCTTGGCCTCACGTTAGTGACCTTTAGTTCCCAGTCCCCTTCCGCGTGGTGGTTACTGCTCTGTAATACAGCTGGCTCCCCTGCTGTGGTTTTGTTCTAGAGTGAGTACCTTCCCCTCATCATAGTTGGTTTTAGTTACTCATTTGAGGGGGTGGGGTATGAGTGTGCTAGTTGAAACATTACTACATTTCTAAGAGCCATAGATAAGAGTGTCAGAGAAATGTCACTCCTCGGCCCTGGCACCTCGTCTTCATCCTCCCGGTGTCCCATCAACCCCGTATGATAACCGATCTCTCTTGTCTTTGTGGTACTTGGGGATTGAACCCAGGGGCATTCTACCTCTGAGCCACACCCCCAGCTCTGTTTTATTTTTTATGTTGAAACAGGGTCTCACTTAGTTGTGGAGGGCCTCACTAAGTTGCTAAGGCTGGCCTGGAACCTTTGAGCCTCTTGTCTTAGCCTCCTAAGTACTGGGATATCAAGTGTGGGCCACCATGCCAGGCTAACTGGTTTCTTTAGTATTTGACATAATCCTTCCTGTTTTTCTTTTGCACAAATTGGCAGCTTTGCCTTTTTTCACTTGACAGTGTACCTGCAAATCACTTATAGAGCAATCAGTTCATCTAAGTTTACATTACTCTTTTCTATAGCTGCATACTACTCCTTTATGTGGATGTATCATTTATTAAACTATGAATAGACATTTGCATTATTTTGCCACTTCCTATGCTGCAGTGAGAGTTTGGGGCATGGCTCTGGGCAACGCTGAACTCCATTAAGTGACCTGGCGTTATTCAGTGGACATGGGAAGCTACCGAGACGCTGAGCCACAGGAAGCTGATGAGCACCGATTGAGGAACAGTAATCTCAGCTTAGAGGGGCTTGACTGGAGGACGGAGACCTCAGGAGGCGACTGGTCTCCCTGGGCTTTACTCAGCAGACTGCTAACACGGAGCCTCCCCACTCAAAGAAGTTCTGTTATCGTGCCCCCTTTTATTCCTTAATAATTCTTTGGTTTGGGGCCAGTACATTTCTTGAGTCTGTGGGTTTATGTAGTTTCACTTAATTTGGAAAATTATAGCTGTTATTTCTTCAGTTTTCCCGCCGATTATTCCTCTCCAATTATACGTACATTGGGCCCTGTGATGTCCCAAAGCTCAGTCTTCCTCTCTGTTTAGCTGTGGGTACTCTCCATTGCTTTGTCTTTGTTTTTCGTCTGACCTACCATGGATCCCATTAAGTGCATCTTTTATTACAGGTATTTTCAATCTCTAGAACTTCTATTTGGATCTCTTTTATATCTTCCATTTCTTTTATCACTGGGATCATATATTCTCAGACATACGGAGTTTGTTTGTAAAAGCTGTCTTAACATCCTTTTCTGCTGAGTCTATCACGCATGTCACTCTGGATCTCCTTGGGAAGTTATCCCCCTCCTTGCATTTTCTTGTTTTTCTACATGCCCAGTAATTTTTGACAGGGTGAGTTCATGTGGTTGGATGCTAGATTTCGTTGTCTTGTATTAAGTATGTTTGAGTTTTGTTCTGGGGCATAGTTACTTGGAGCCACGTTGATCCTTTTGAGGTTCACTTTTAAGGTCAGTTACCTCCTTAAAACTCCATAGGTACAAATCAACAGTCACCTCCATCTGGAGGTCTCCCCGCCTCCAACAAACCTCTCCAAAACTGTGAGGTTACTGTGGGGGTTTTTGGTTGGTTTGGTGGGGGGGGGTACTAGGGATTGAACTGGGGTGTGGGGGGGGCGGTCTACCTCTGAGCTACACCCCCCAGCCCTATTATTATTTTGAAACATGGTCTTGCTAAGTTACCATGCACTGGCCTCAAGCCTGCAGTCCTGTCTCAGCCTCCTAAGTACCAGGATTGCAGGCATGTACCACACCTGGCAAGGATTCTCCTTTACTGATCCGTGTTGATTTCTTCCAGTCAAGGGAGGACCTGGCCCTCTGGCTAAATTCAGGAGCTAAATTCAATTGATTTTATCTTAGCCAGAAACCAGGTACATAAAAGCGGGTTCTGCCATTCTTGGTAGTCAAGTGATGGGCTGGGCTTTTCTTATCTCTGCAGGGTTAGTGCCCCAGCTGGATCAGTAGAAACTGTCTTGATTCTTTTCCCTACTGCGCTCTCCTGCAGGCCTGCCGTGGAAGCGCACAACCAACCCAGCTCAGCCAGAGGCAAGAGTGACCCACATGTTCTGAGCCTGGCTCAGGCCCAGAGGACAGGCAGGCGGGGGCAGGGCAGCAAGGCCCATGGCACGGGGACTGAGCCCTCAGCAGCCCCAGCTCCCAGCTCTGGCTTCTCAGCTTCCTTTCTCCATCTGTAAGGGGGCGCTGAGTGCTACCTCGTCAGGAGGTTGAGGACAAAATGAGTCCATGTATAACGCTCTTAAAGCACTGTAGGGCCTCAGGGGAGCGTCACAGGTTGCACCATGATCCTTTGCTCTCAGGGCTGCAGCCCAGTCTTTCCCAAGGAGAAACCTTCATGACTCTTTGGGCCTTTCCTACAGCCGAGCTCGGCTGCCTGCCCTGCTCTTCTCATTCCCTGTGACCTTCAGGATATCCCTCGCCCTCCGCAGGCCAGAGGCCTGGCATGGCAAAGCCTGCAGCCAGGTCTCCCCAGAAGAACCGTGGAGCAGCCCGCCTGACAACAGATTCCTGAGGCCTCGGTATGAATGATTCAGGTATGAATGGTTCAAGCGAAGAGATGGATTGTTTCTTTAAAACCTTAACTCCCATGCTTATAATTCCCTTACTTGGGAGGCTGAGACAAGAGGATTGCAGGTTTGTGGCCAGCCTCAGCAACTTAGCATGGGCTTCCACAACCTAGTGAGACCCTGTTTCAAAATTAAAATAATAAATAAATAAAAGAATAAAATAGGGCTGGGGGGAATAGCTCAGAGGTAGAATGCCCCTGGGTTCAATTCCTAGTACCAAAAACCAGTAATTCGCCAAAGACACCAAAAATGTGTATGATATAAAAAGCATAGCTCATGTTTGTTTTTGTTTTTTTTACATATACTCAACAAAACAGTTGTGAACCATGTCATCCAGCTCCATCTGCAAGAGTACTGCTGGCACGTCATCGCCTTGTTTTAGAGGGTGATGCATTAACAGTTACCAGAAGTCCTCCTCGGTGGACACCCCATCTTCCCAACATTGTCCACATCTGGTAATTACAAGTTACCAGTCCCCAGATTTTAATTAAAGAGAGGGAGTCATTTTTCCTTCACAGAAGAAATTATTTTATTCCATTTGAGAAAAGTAAAGGATATAGACATTCATTTTGGACCTGGCAAAAGTGAAGAATTCCCATGGGGCTCTGAGGCCTGGCTGGTGAAGTCAGCGGGACAAATGTTAGAGAAATCTCGTGTCCCTCCACAAAGCATTGACATAATTGAAACAGATTCCTGCACCGAGGCTTTATTCTGAGGATCATTTAGGTCTCTAAGAAAACATTTAATTTTGAAGGTACTTTTAGTTGCTAATTAAGCCTTAGGTAAATTGCTTTTCCACACAAACCAGATGAGAGAGACACTGGAAGTCTGTCTCCAGGACTCTCCTGCCGCCCTTCCCTCTTATTTGATCTTTCAAATTCATCTCCAGGCCGCAGGACTCAAGCTCCCCGGCCTGAAGCTGAGCACGGGAGCACCGGCCGGCCGCCCCCACCCTGCCCTGCTCTGACACAGCCCCGGGCAGCAGCTGACTGCGCCCCCACCTGCCCGCCCGTCCCTGCTGCTCTATCAGGGGGAGGAGATGGGGAGCCTGAGGCCCCCTGAGGCTCCCTCGTTTGGTGGACTTCCACAGTCAGAGACACCCTGCTGTGGTTTGGATAGAGTTTCCTGAAGGCCCTCAGCTCAGAACAGCTTTCTCCACCACGCACTCCCTGCCACGGTGTTTTGCCAAGCCCTCTGAAACACTGAGTTAAACCTTTCCTCCTTATAGGAGATGCCTAACTCGGGGACTTTGTTACAGTAATGAAAACCTTGCCGACAGGTACCTCTAGCCCCACCAATCAAATATCTGGTCTTTTACATGCTGCGCTACATGTAAGTAGAGGGTTCACTTACAGGCGTTACCCAGGGGGAAAAGGACTGAGCTGCCATCCCATGCTCTGGCCATTCCTAAGAAGGGAGTCCAGGAAGGAAGAACACACTTTCAGGGGCGCACGGAGGCAACGCTGGCCTGGTGACTGCGCAGCCACAGAAGCACACGGCCTGGAACCCCGAGACTGGCCCGGCGGCACCCCCTCCCCACACGCTGCAGTGAGGGCCCCTTCCAAGAGGGTCGCCCGGGGATGCTCCTCCCCTGTGTTTGGCTTACGACATGCCTGTGTGTCAGACCAAAGAGCTGTAAAAGTATGAAGAACAGACCTGCTGTTTACCCAACAGGACAGGAGGGTGGACTGGGGGCTTTTTAGTTCTAGAAGTGGCACTGCTTCAAGGAGGCTAACAGGAAGTAGGACTTGTGGTAACTGTTAATGCATCACCCTCTAAAACAAGGCGATGCCGTGCCAGCAGTACTCCATGGCCCCCTTGCTGGGGAAACAGACCACCGAGCCGGGCCCAGTCCCCCTGATGGCCGGCAGGGGGCACTACCACGGTCAGGAGACCAAACCGACCCCAGGGCCTCCCGTACTCCAGGTCCCTTGGCCGGGGCCCTCCCTCGGGCTTCGCGCACCTCTCTGGATCTGGGGAGGTGGGGAATAGGTGTTTGGGGTCCTGCAGCTTTGGGCTAGGCGACAGGATTCCTCAGGGTCATTGCAATAGAGAGCGCTTGGGTGACTTCTGCAACGCGTCCATTCATCCCAGGAAACCAAATGCAGCGCCCTTGGATACGATGAGTGACAGCTGAGGCAGATCCAGACCCAACTGCTGAAGCTGGGCTGATTCTCAAAAAACAAAACAAAAACAGCAGCGCAGTTCTCTGCCTAGGGTCTGAAGAGATGATGGCGCGAGCTGGGGTCTTACTAATCGGGTTTTACCCTGGAACCACGCTGGATGCCGAGGAGCCATTGCGGGCAGAGGTTGCGTTCAGGTTCTCTGGGGTGTCCTCCGTAGCTTGTATTTTAAAATAGACCAGATAAAACACTGGCAACACAATCCCGATGAGCAGCATGATGACCACGGCGTTCCACCACCGGATCCCACAGTCCGCACCGTCCGCCTGCGTCTTCGGAGGAGCCGGGAGCAGCGGCTGGCCTGAGGCCTCCTCGCAGCAGCCCTCGCGGAGGAAGATCTCCGACTGCACCGCTCGCTCGATGTTCTGGTCGATCCCCTTAAAGAAATCCGTGAGCTGGCTGGCCTGGACCTCAGCGCCTGCGGCCGCTCCGTCTCCATCGGGCAATTCCACGACGGTCACGCGGGTCCCCGTGGACGGGCCTGGGAGGGGTTTTAATTCCTTGTGGGTCTCTGTTAGGATCCCGTGGTTTTTCACTGGAATCTTAATAGATTTCAAAGCATACAAGTCTTGTTCTCTGATGAAGTTGTTGACTTTCTTGATATCTGCGACCTACGGATGCCAGGAAGACGGACATCATTAAATATGTGAAGCTCAGCCAGGCGTGGTGGCGCACGCTTGTAATCCCAGCATTTGGGAGGCTGAGACCGGAGGATCTGGGTTGGCGGCCAGCCTCAGCTACCTAGTGAGGCACTCCGAAACTTAGTGAGACCCTGTTTCAAAATAAAGAATTAAAAAATAGGGCTGGGGGTATAGCTCAGAGGTAGAATGCCCCTGAGTTCAATCCCCAGTACCAAAAAAAAAAGGTGAAGCTCCCTAAAACTAATACCCAACCAGTGACCCTTCACCTCTTAGGATGAGGAACCAAGTCCATTCCACTAAGAAGCTAAGGAAGGCTGAAAACTGCACTGATTCCCTGAATTAGAAAGCCGAGAAACTCTATTTCCTTGGCTTTTATTCAGCCCCCATGAATAGCTTAGTAATCAAATTTCCAGTAGATTCAAGAGATCAAACAATTTCAAATCACTTTGGGAGGTTATCTAAAGGTAACTGGAATGACACACTTTTAGGTACAATATAACTGTGACACTAAAAGGAAGGCTGTGGCCCTTTGTACTTCTTTTAACTTTTGAGGAAACAGTGCCCCCACCTGCCTGACCTCCGTCTCACACTAGAACCTAATTAAATCGCTGCCAGACAGAAGCATTCACCAACCCTCAACCTCTGCCAACTTAAGGACACACGCAGAATCTCGTTTACCTGTAAGATCTTTTAACAGATGTGCCCACAGGACCGTCCCATGTTTTCTTCCCCAGAAGTACTACAGTGAGTATAAACTTTTTTTTTAATAAAAGCAATCAGTTAATCCACTTTTAAGAGACCACAACACTTCATTAGAAACATTTAGGAAATCATCAATCAAGTTGGAAGTTATAGACTGAGATTTCCCATCCAAACTTAGGCAGAAGGAACATGGCTGGGAGTTTTGTCAAGTAACACAAAGTTCATGACAAACTCTGCAATCAAACCTTAAGATTTAAGAAAGGAGTAAAATGTAAGTAAAAAAAAAAAAAAAAGGAATGTTTGAAAAATTTCCAAAAGCATTAGAAATGCACTCTGTTTTCACTTAAACTAGAACCTTCAGACAGTGCCTCATTCAAAAAAATCACATCAGTGATAGTAATTATTTAGCAACTGCTTTTACCATTTCATCAAATTGTAGTGGGAGACATTTTTTATTGTATTCAGAAACTAATGGATGTAGGCGATCCTTGAGATCTTCACGTCTAATAAATAACAGATTTATTCACTTCAAATAGGAAAACTGATCAGTTACTGGAGGCATTATATATCTTTTGTGGATTGATTGGATGTGACCATTCCAACAGGCCTATTACATTTCTTTAGGTCTTTGTAGAGTAGGATTCATTTTTCAGTCCATATTCCATAAATCATACATTATGCCTATAGGAGCTGAATCAAGGGTCAAATATAATTGTCAGTACAATTTAAAGACCTTATATATACACCTAGAGACCAGCCTGTAGTTTCTTGGGAAAGACCCAAACACTACATATAATTTTTTAGCCATTTGGATCTTAGTAAATAAATTGGCAGATACTTTAAGAGGAAAAAGTTGGTTGTTGTTGTTGTTGTTATTATTATTATTATTATTATTATTATTATTGCGAAGTAGCCTGTATAACCTTAGAGATGACCATAGAAATCTATAGCTCAGTGCTAGCAAAATGAAACAAATATTTTCAATCTAGGTGAAAGTGTAGCAATTCTATAAATACTTTCCTACTTACTTTGCCATTGTTAATCACTCTGAATGCTAAAAACATAATTAAAGAGAAAAAAACAGGGTTATACAGACAGATACACAGCATAGAGGCTAGATCATGCAGTTCTAAAAGAGAAAAGGGGAAACTTGTACCATTCAAACCAGCTACCACAAAGAAAAGTCAGAAAATTAAAAGTAGCAAGAAAAGCAAGCATGCCAAAGAAATCTGGGATAATTTCTGTCCAGCACTCCAGCCCCCTAAGGTCTTAAGTAAAATGTTTCCCCCAGGGACTGGGGAAGGTCTCAGAATTTTAACAAACGTGCAGAGACAGGCTGAGTAGCAGTACTCTGCAGAGAGGCAAATGTACTATAACCTGAAGTTCCCAATAACCTCACTCTTTCTAAGCCCAGGGTTCAGAACTAAAAGCATTTCCACCTGCCTTCTAACTCTGGCTAAACAGGGAGTCCTTTGCAGCTACAAGAGACCTCTGCTCACCTAGGAGAGGCCAGCAAGGGCAGGGTGGGGGACCCCTCTTGCAGTGAGCGCCTCCCTGTCCCGCCTCCCTGTCAGGGGGACAGAGCACCTGGGGGCATCTTACTTTGCAGCCGTACTGAAGAGCCAGCTTGTTGAGGCTGTCCTCCTGGGCCAGCTCCCGCTGCAGCAGCACTATGTCACCTGCTCCTGCTCGGGGCTGGCGAGCGTGTGGAGCACCGCTCTCCCTGTGCTCCTTGCCCCTGGGCCGCAGAACCGCAGGCTGTGCCTCCTCCTCAGAGTCCTCCCCGGAGTCCTCCCCGCCATTCTTGAACACATAGACGTGGCTGCTGGGAGTCCTGCAGACGACAGCTGGGCCTTGGAAGGTCTTGGCCAACACCTCCTTTTGCCTCATTTTCTTAACTGAAAACCAAATCCCAAGGTTAATTCCACACAAGGTGTAACCCCGACCTCCCTGGCTTCAATAAAGAGAAGTATCTTGTTGGCAATTTTCCTTCTCCAAGCATTGCAGATACTCAACAAAGAAACCTCAGTACAAACAAGAATGTCCTCATGGTGGCTGAGATGGAAAGAGATAAGCAGAACGCCCTCCCCCTTTTTACTTCTAATTTGCATACCTTTTGTGCAGAAAACAAGATTTCCCACTCCTCTCCCTTCATCTATAGTTATGCCTCCCCAAACCCTCAAATACAAAGAAACCACTTCTACTTTTGGCCTCAAAGTCATAAAGAAGTGGTTTGAATCTTTGAAATAGCAGGGAAAGGCAGTTCTCAGCTTCCCTGCGGAAAATCTTAAACTCAGAACCTTTGTACCAAAAAAAAAAAAAAAAAAAAAAAAAAAAACCTATTCAACACTTCACACATTCTTCACTTAGTGAAGGTATCTTCACTAAGATCAGTACTAAGGACACACGCTTCCAAGAACTATGAGACTAAAATGCTCTTATTTTGCTAACTCGTTGACTGTATCTGATACGCAGGACAAGTCAGCGGGAAAGTGCCTGTCAATCTGAGAAGCGCACCCCATTTCCCACGGGTGCCTTTGCATTCATGACACCCCATGTCTGTCTGTAAGTCCACCTTCGACCAAATGCCAAACGCTCTTCAGCTGGTTCGAGTGAGATTCCAGAAATGAAATCGCAAACTCAAAAAGAACAGGCACGGGGAGGGGGTGGGGGGTTTCGGAGTCACGGGGATGCTGCCCCTTCCTGCACAGCTTGAACCCCAGAGCGACTCCCTTCCCCTTGGGGTACCAGGAGGAGGGAGGCTGCGGAGGTCGGGGCCTGGCCTTCCCAGCCGAGCTCAGGGGCTGCAAGGGCGCTGCGGCTGTTCTCAAGCCCCATTCCCTCGGAGCCCCTTCCGTGGGAGGAGGGGGACCCTAAACAGGAGGTGACAAAAGGAACCAGGCGCGCCCTGCCGCTGCCTTAGGCGGGGCCCAACACCCTACAAAGGCAGAACCTCCAACCTCTGGCCTCCAGCTCCCGCGACTCGGGACCAGCCCTCGACACTCACGGTCGCCGCCCCTCCGGCCGCCAGAGGTGACAGCCCGCTCCAGAGCCAACAGCGAGGCCAGGCTGCGGCGCCACCATGAGCCCCCGAGGACCGTGGTCAACACCGCGGCACCCGCGCCGGGCCGGGGCACCTCGGCTTCCAGCGCCGCCGCCGCCGCCGCCGCCGCGCCCGCCCATTGGCTGCGAGAATGAGCTCTTCCGGGGGTGGGGCCGGCGAGTTAACCAATCAGAGAAGCGGTGGGCGGAGAGTGGCCCGAGCCCTGCGGAGCTGGGAGTTCAGTCTGACTGGGGCCGGGGGCGGGGCCGGGGGCGGGGCCACAGCTCTAGGACCTGACCTTCGCCCCGCCCGCCCGCCTGCCAAGGCTGCGCCGCCAGTTTTCGAGATTTCTCCAGTAATAAAGCGCTTTAACTCCTCCTTCCCTCATCCCGGCGACAGCGTTCTGCTGAGCCGCAGCTTTCTCACCTGTAGAAGAGGCCTTCTAGCCGCCTGCTTGTAAGGATGGGTAGCCCCGGGCGCATCCCGGATAGAGTGGGTGCCACCTCCCCAGACGTCCGGCGCAAAAGAGGACCCCTGGCTCGGCTTGGTGGGCTAGGGGTCTTCCTGCCTCCGGGTCTGCGATCCTGAGACTTCGAAGGCCTGCCTGAACAGAGGAAGAGTTGCTCCCACCCGGTTCCCAAGAATTAAAAAAAAAAAAAAAAAAAAAAAAGTCCAGGAATGTAAAACATTGATTCTGACAGCACAAACCAGAAAACAAACCAATCAATACCACTGCTTATCAGATGTCGGACTTAAGTTTAAAAGTGATGGAAGACCTCTTACATGCTAAGCCATAAATGTTGGAAACGTCTACTCAAAAAAGGAAACCAAAATAAAAAGCAAACAAGAATCTGGAGGAGGGGCGGGGAGAGACATGCAACAAATACCACGAAGGACTAAAACAACGAAGAGGAATTTGGAGGGTCTTTGCCCGGCCTTATAATAGGTAAACAGCGTGGCGGTTCATCTGCGAGTTTGATCTGAGTCATATGAGAAAGAGGGTTCTTTGCAATGGGCCATTTTCTAGCCTACTAGACACGGGATGGGAGGCGGATTTCTTAACCTTCCCCGTTTTCCAGGAGCTTGGGTCTTATTGCAGACAAAAAGATGGTAGAGGGCAATGGTGAGTGAGATTTCGGAGGATACCCTTGAAAGGGGGGCTTCACACAGGTAATCCCAAGACATGGGAGGCTGAGACAGGAGGATCACAGGTTCTCGGCCAGCCTCGGCAACTTAGAGAGGTCCTCAGTCACTTAGTGAGACCCTGTTTCAAAATAAAAAATAAAATAGGGCTGAGGGTGTAGCTTGGAGGAGAATGCCCCTGGGTTCAATCCCCAGTACCACACACACACACACACACACACACCCCAAAAGAGTCTGTGCTCTTTTTTTTTACCTTCTCTCCTGTTGTCGACAATGAAGATATGATGGCTGGAACACCTGCAGTCATTACAGACTATGAGGCAATACTGAAGACGGAATCCATGTGCTAAGGATAGCAGAGCAGAAAGAGTGAAGGTGTGCACCCGATAAATGTTTCCATGTTTAAGCGGTCATTAAGATCTCTCTGTTAGTAGCAGCTGGAAAAAAAAAAATTCCCAAGTCACATACTTGGACACAGAGATTACGTTATTGGCCCAAGATGCCATAGCTAATGAGGTACAAGAGTCAGAATACAACCCCAGACACCAGAAGCTCCATTCCACCACGAAAGCTTCTGCAAGAAGGAGCAGGGTACTTCCTGCTTTCCCTGCTGCCCCAGCCCAACCCGGGGGGGGGGGCCTGCTAATGTGGTCAACAGTTCCCTCGGAAACACCTCAGTTTTCTCCCCAGGCCTTGGGGAGAAAGAGCTTCTCAGCTGGCTTGAGAAACAGATTCTCGGGCCCAAATGAGGTCAAAGAGAAGGACCAGAGTGACCTGGCTTGTCCAGTGAAGTGTGCCAGGGTCATGTGCCAAGGACGGCCCCACCGATCTCCGCAAGCCGATCCTGTGTCCCACCTTCTCCCTGGAGCAAGGGTGGGGAGATCTGAAGGGAAGCAGGGAGGAGTGGCTGGCTTTCCTAAAGGTTTCAAAACTCCAAAGCATGAAGAGCAGAGAACTGCATTGCCAAAGCCTTTAGAATGTCTTAAGCCACAACTTCTGTCTTACAGAGAGGATTTAAGACCCAGAGATATGAAGGGACTTGCCCGAGGTTGCACAGCAGGTTAGTGGGAGCCATAATGCATGGTAGGAGATGAACCAGAGTCCAAAGCCAGCTCCACACTCACCAGCCGTGTGGACACCCCTAGGTTCAATCCCCAGTACCATTACAAAAATAAAAATAAATATGTAAATAAATTACAATCCTGCCTGCAATGGACCGAGTATTACGTCCCCCTCAAATTCATGTGTTGACATCCTAATCCCCAAGGTGAAGGCATTAGGAGGTGAAGTCCTTTGGAAGTGATCCGGTCAGGAGCGTCGGGCTCTCACGAGTGACATCAGCGCCCTTATGAAAGGGACCCCAGGGAGATCTCTCACCCTGCGCCTTCCGCCCATGCGCACACAACCCGGAGAGGGCCCTCACCGAGCCCGACCCTGCCGGCTCGCTCCCTGCTCAAGCGGCCGGAGCTGCTTTGTGGGGCTCTTCCCAGCTTCCTTCTGCTCTGATCCGGGCACGAGCTTGTCCAGACTTCCTCTGCTTGTCTGCAGCTTTATTTGTGTAAGACTCAATTGTCCCTTGGGCCAGAGTGTGGGGAGGTGACTGGAGCCTGTTGAACAGGACAAGCTGTCCTCGAAGATGTCAGCTGAGGCCATGGCCATCCAGAGCCTGTGCCCTTCCACGAGGGCAGTCCAGAGCCCTGACCCCACCCTGGGCCATGCCAGGATGACTCCCTCCTGCAACACCTCCCCAACACACACACACACACACACACACACACACACACACACACACACACACACACACACTTCTGCTCAGAGCTTAGAGCTGTTCTGTCCTCCAGCTTGTGGGGAACTCAATCCCTGCTGTTGGTCCCCAGAGTCCCACCCCCATTCTCCTGTGTATGCAATAGAGTGTCGAGAGGATTCTTGTGTTTTGCTGGGTGCCCGGGAATGAACCCAGGAGCATTTTACTTCCAAGCTGCACCCCAAGCCTTTTTTAGTTTTGAAACAGGGTCTTACTAAGTTGCTGAGGCTCTTGCTAAGTTGCTGAGGCTGGCCTTGAACTTGCAGTCCTCCTGTCTCAGCCTCCCAAGCACTGGGATTGCGGGTGTGCACCACCGTGTCCACTTGTCTGAAGGTTTTATAGATGCATCTTAATCTGCTTTCCGGACAGCCTGGCTGTCTTCTTCAGGACAGAGGCTGAAATCACCAGGTAGTGCAGAGCTTGGGGTCTCCCAAGAGAACTGGTGACAAGGTTCCTGGCCCACGAGCTTGTGAAGTGTGGCCCCCCTCACCTGGACACTGTTTGGGGACCCCGGGTTTATGTTTTAGAGGCTACAACTTTTTCTGAAATTGGAAATTATCTTCTCAATCTGTGTGAATAGAAATACTGTGATTTATAAATCACTCCATTCACTTTTTTTTTTTTTTTCAAAGAGCTCTATGGAGATCTAGCTCAAATGTTCTGAAATTCACCATTCATGGTCACTTTTAAGTTTTCATGCGGATGCACTTTTGAGCAGAACTGCAGGTCATGGTTAATGATGGGGAGGAAGAAGACGGCTCCCAGCCTGGTCCCTGGGGCAGGTGAATTAGCTCCAGGTTGGACCGAGGGAAGTGGGCCATGGCGGCCCCAGACCCACCACACCCTAGGACTCCAGTCTCATGGTACAACAGGAAATGCGGGAGCCCGCTGATGGCCGATATTTGGCTGGAGTCCCCGTTAGGGAAACATTTGGAGCTCCCCTTGATGCCTTCTAGGCTTCCTTTGGATATGCCGAGTAGCCGCAGCTTTTATTTGCTCCGTGTGTGAAAAGCTCGGCAGGGTGGGGCTTCCAGTTACCTGTTTGGGAAGCTGGGGTATCCACTGGAATTCAGGGGTAGGGGAAAAAGGATCCCCCTTTTGTTTTTACTTTTCCCGGGCTTACAACTGAGAGTAAACCCCCAATGTATTCAAAGCAGGAACATTTTCAAATGACATATAAGGGGACCACTTGCCAGTTTCTGGAACATTCTTAAATGCAGGTGTCCGTGTGTGCTCAGGCTCCTGTGATCCTGCCCTGACTGCTCTCAGCCAGGATGCTTAGCGGGCCTGTCTCTGGCTTTCTTCTTTGAGGCCATCACCACCCTAAGGGCCAGACCTGAGCCAGCACAGATTCCACCCTGCTGCATGCCCTGGGGAAAATCCTGGATCTGTCAGAGGGAGGTCAAACTCGGAGATTACTGATACTCAAGAAAGCTGAAAGAATGGAGGGGTGGGGGCTAGACCTGGCTTGGCTGGCTTAAGAAGAAAGAGAATGTATTCTGATAGGAATGTATTCTCCCTCCCTCTCTCTCTTCCTTCCTTCCTCTCTCTCTTTCATTAATTCTTTTCATTTTTCTTCTTCTCTCCTCTCTCCCCTCTCCCCTCTCCTCCTCCTCCTCCGCCTTCCTCCTCTTCTTCTTCTTCTTCTTCTTCTTCTTCTTCTTCTTCTTCTTCTCCTTCTCCTTCTCCTCCTTCTCCTTCTCCTTCTCCTTCTCCTTCTCCTTCTCCTTCTCCTTCTCCTTCTCCTTCTCCTTCTTCTTCTTCTTCTTCTTCTTCTTCTTCTTCTTTCTCTCTCTCTCTCTCTCTCTCTCTCTCTCTCTCTCTCTCTCTCTCTCTCTCCTGGAAATCAAACCCAGGGTCTCATACCTGCTAGACAAGCCCTCTGCTGAGCACTTCCCCAGGCCCAGCAGTGGCTCTTAACTGGGGTGATTTTTTAAAAATTAGTCTTTCATTGGTGCGTCGATACTGTACACACAGTGTGGGCGTGGCAACGCATTCATACATGCACACGATGATGTCACTCGGCCTGTTTCTGTCCCCACGCCTCCCTCTCTCCCCTCCTGCCCTGTACACCATAGATTCACAGTGATGTATTCATACATGCACGGAACATTATTTGGTCTGCATTCTTCCCCAAACTGCCCCTTTCCCCCCTTCCTCCTCCCTTCCCGGGCCTCCTCATTTCCATGTGATGTAGGATAGAGGAAATAATTAGGCAGGAAGGAGACAAATGGGAAGAAAAAGTACAGATATCACTTTAATATGAACACCTAAAACTGAAGCGCGGCAGGCTCCATTCCACCTTTGGAAGTTCCTTAGGCCCTGCCCCCCACCTAAAAGCCAGGACAAAGGACACTGGAAATTTACAGCTAAGGGCAGACCCATCTTGAAACCTGAGAAAGAGGAAGGACTCAATTTGGACCACCTACTCAATTTGCACCCACCAATACCTGAAGAAGGAGGAGGTCCAGACCTCTTCTGTGCCCACCCCTCTTAAAAGCCTATAAAGGAAGGAGTTAACCACGCCTCCCTCTCTAGGGACCTGGGAAGGGCATCTGGACAGGAAGATGTCCGCTCACCTGTTTTTCTCCCCTTTCCCTTATTTTCCTAAATAAATTCCTACTTTTTGTTCCTAAATGGCACGTGTTAAGATTCTTTTTATCACGGATGCCAAGGACCCACGTGTGGGACCGGGTTATCCCACAACACATGGAGTCTCTTTTCTTTCCTGTTTTCTCTCCAGCTTCTACATAGGAGAGAAAACATGTGGCCCTTGATTTTCTGAGCCTGGTTGATCTCATTTAGCATGATGCTCTCCTGAACTGGGGTGACTTTTGCACCCTAACAGACATTTGGGGATGTCTGGAGGCACAGACTGAAGTGTATGTGTGCATGTGTGTGTGTGTGTGTGTGTGTGTGTGTGTGTGTGTGTACACATTCCTGGTATTTATGGGTGCTGCTAAACATTTTCCAACAAGAATTATCCAGCTCAAAACGTCACTAAGTGAAGGCTGAGAAACCAGCCCAACAACGAAACTGGATGTCTAGGAGCCCACTGGGTTCTGGAGCCATCCCTGGGGGCTTCCGTCTTTTATCCTTAAACAAGAAGGGGCAGTCACCACTTAAAAGCCATTTGAAGAAAGCATCTAGCATGAATGATATGATCAGAACACAGAGAAAAAACAACTTCAGTGAAACAGCTTGTACAGGGAGAGGAAGGGAGAGAGAAAACACAAACCTAACTCCATGAAACAGAACAGGACGCTATGAAAAAGGGAGAGTACAAGACAAACAAGAACGCTTGGGAGTTAAAAGCATGATAGCAGAACCTGAAAACACGGAATAGCTTGATAAAGTCTTCCAGAAAGCAAAGTAAAAATCGGAGGTAGAGTATAAAAGAGATAATGTAAGAAATTAGGGGCCAATCCAGTGCCAAGCAGGAGCCGGGGCGATCGGTCCTTAGGGCATGATTGTGGGAAGCAGAGACAGAGAGCAGAAGGAAAGAGAGAGAGAAAAAGAGAGAGAGAGAGAGAGAAAGAGAGAGAGAGAGAGAGAGAGAGAGAGAGAGATTTAAGCTGGGCATGGTGACACACACCTGTAATCCCAGTACTTGGGAAGTTAAGATGGGAGGATGGCAAGTTTGAGGCCAGCCTTAGCAACTTAGTGAGACCCTTGGCAACTTAGCAAAACCCTATTTCAAAATAAATAAAAGCCAAGCGTGGTGGCACACGTTTGTAATCCCATTTACTTGGGAGGCTAAGACCGGAGGATCCGGGTTCTCGGCCAGCCTCACTTTCTTAGTGAGGCCCTCTGCAACGTAGTGAGACCCTGTTGCAAAATAAAGAATAAAAAATAGGACTGAGGCATAGCCCGGAGGTAGAATTTTCCTGAGTTCAATGCCCAGTACTGCAAAAATAAATAAATGAAATAAATAAATAAATAAATAAATAAATAAATAAATAAATAAATAAATAAGAAAAAGGGCTGAGGATGTAGTTTGGCGGCAGAATTTTCCTGGGTTCAATCTCCAGTACCAAAATAAATAAATAAATTTAGGCACAGAGACACATATAGGAGGCAGACATGTAAAGTGAGAGAGTGGCCATCCACCATCCCAGGAGACGGGCCTGCAGCAGATTCTCTCTTCGCCCTCAGGAGCAACCTGATCACCAGGGAATATACTCTTATGGGACCGCCGTACGCTGTCCATTGTTGATGGAAACATTGGGATGTGGCGCAGGACTATAGTCTGTTATGGCAGCCACAGCAAACTAATGCTCGGGATGAGGGAGCAGAACCTCCTCCGACGCAGGGAAGTCCACAGGTGAGACGTGGCATGGAAACCTCACAAGTAGCCAGGGAGGCAGTTACTTGGAGATAGAAAGGCAAACACCAAGCCGGGCGTAGTTGTCATCCCAGTGCTTGGGAGGCTGAGACCAGAGGATCTGGGTTCTCGACCAGCCTCAGCTACTGAGTGAGGCCCTCTGCAACTTAGTGAGACCCTGTTTCAAAATAAAGAATAAAAAAATAGGGTTGGGGGTGTAGCCTGAAGGTAGAATGCCCCTGGGTTCAAACCCCAGTACTGCAAAAAAGAAAAAAAAGAAGGGAGGGAGGGAAGGAAGAAGGAAGAAGGAAGAAAGGAAGGGAGGGAGGGAGGGAGGGAGGGAGGGAAAACAAAAAGAAAGGCAAATAGCAGAATAATCAGATGAAAGAGTTCTGTGAAATTGTCCCTGGGGAGAGAAAAACGAGAGGGCAGATCATTGCTGTTGTTTGTTAAGGGTCTTGTAGAACTATTTGATGGTAAAACAGATGCTCGGATACCTTTGATAAAAATAGAATTGTAAGACATTAAAGGGAAGCAAGGAAGGACGAACGAAGACCCACCTGGCTTTTACAGCTGGTGCTGCCTGGTTGGCGCCTGGGCCAGATGGCTGGCTGAACTCTGCCCCCAGACCACGGAGCCAGGGAGAACCAGGGGGGAGAAGCAGCCAGTGTTTCTGTCAACCCTGGTGGGATGCTACGTTCTCCCAGGTCACAAGGTTTCCTGTTCACATCCAACTTCATGAGTGAACGAAGCTGAAGAGGTAGGTTTCTGCAGGCTTGCCCTGGTAAAGGGAGCGTGATTTAGGTTTCTGATGCAGCCAGCCTATTAGCAGAGCACAGAGATGCCCAAGGATAGTGAGTTTATCTGGGAACAGTATTGTAATGGGGATATGGATAGTATAGTAAACTGTTATGGTTTAGGTATAGATGTCCCCTGAGGAGCTCATATATTGATGTTCAGAGGTGACATAATTGAATTGTGGGTTTCTAATCTCATCAGTGGATAAATCCATCATGATGGATTTATTCCATGGTAATCGTAGGCAGGTAGGATGTGATTGGAGGAGGTAAGTGACGGGGGTGTGGCTTTGGGGACTAGGCATATGTCTATGGATCCCCTTTTCATGAGCTATCTCAGCTTCTGGCTTCCTTGATGTCTGTGGGTTCCACAGATGTAACCTGACCTAACATGAATTGAACCCTCTGAAATCTCCAGAACTGTGAGCAACTGATTTTTTCTTCCTCTAATTCGTGGTGCTCAGGTATTTGGGGTTGCGGCAGAGAGGATGTTGACTGAAACACAATCTAGAGAGGATGTTGACTGAAACACAATCTGGGTATGTATTCAGGGAGGTCAAGGTAAGGGAAGTTTTAAAGGCAAAATGAGGAGAGTTATATAAGCTGTTTTGAAACAATGATTCTTTGCTGCAAGGATCAGTAACAAGGGTGGCGCCAGTCTGGGATTGCACAGATTGTTGAGCAGGCATCTTACAAACATTCTTTGCATAAGGGTGCAGCGGCCTTTGTGGTACGTGGGGCGTTGGCAGAGATGTTGGTGATGGCTCTTGAGCCAGGCACACACTCACGAGATGTATGTAACTTCCCAGCTCTGTTCTCGTTGTTGTTGGGGTTTAACACAAGTGACTCCATTTTGATTCTGACAAGGCATCATGGGAGTTTTTTTAACTTCTCCTACCCAGTGACCCACACCATAACACATGCAAAGTTAATGGGCCTGGCCCCACCCCACCCATGGACACTGTGTCCCAGCACAAGACTGTGATCCTCTGGGCAGGGGACAATACTTTCATTGGGGTGGTTATTTTCTTTAGAAGTTTTATACTTGATCTTCATGATAACTGGGGAAGACCAGCTAGACAAGCTTTCTTCTCACTTTGAGATGAAGAAAGAAGAAGTATTAAGACGAGCCTTAGTATCACCAGGCTTGGGGGTCTGGTGGCTCCCTCCTTCCTGTGTGACCTTTGCAATTTCCCAGCCTCTCTGAGCTGTTTCTTTTCTATACCAAGTACTTCCCACTATACAGACTGGTTGCCAGGATTACATGAAACAAAAATATATAAAGTCCAAAGCTCAGTAAACTATAACATGGATTTCCCCTCTCCTTGTCTAGTGTGAGTCTTTCTGCAAAGACTCTTATTTTACTTGCAAAATAATACATTCATGCTCCATCTCTTATGTTTCAAATGTCTTTATGTTGCTTATCATTTTTAGTGGCTTGTTTAGGCTCCAGATGCAGCAGCCCTCAAATAGACACAAAACTGTGCCCTTGGGCAACGCGTGTTCTGGTGTATGGGAGATAAGGCTAAAAAACAAATGAGAGAACATATATTTACTTGTTCTTTGGGACTCGGGGTGCTCACTTAGCATAATATTCCTGAGATTTCGTCCATTTTCTTGCAAATGCTGTAATTTTGTTTTTCTTTATGGCTGAGTAAAATTCCATTGTGTGTGTATATACCAAAGTTTTGTGATCAATTCATCCATTGGTGGACATCTAGGCTGGTTCCATAACTTGGCTATTGGAAATTGTGCTGCTATGAATACGAATATGCAGGTATCATTATAATATTCTGATTTTATTTCCTTTGGGAAGATGCTCAAGGGCACTATTGCTGGGTCCTATGGTAGTTCCATTCCCAAACTTCTGAGAAATCTCTACACTGATTTCCAAAGTAGCTGTACTAGTTTGCAGTTCTACTAACAGTGGGACCGCTTTCCCCACATCCTCACCAGCATTTATTATTATGCGTGTTCTTGAAGATGGCCTATCCTAACTGGTGTGAGATGGAATCTCAATGTAATTTTTTTTTTTTTTTTTTTTTTTTTTTTTTGCTGTGCTGGGGATTGAACCCAGAGGCATTCTACCTCTGAGCTACACCCCCAGCCCTAATTTTTATTCTTTATTTTGAAACAGGGTCTCACTAAGTTGTGGAGGGTCTCACTAAGTAGCTGAGGCTGTCCACAAACCCAGATCCTCTGGTCTGAGCCTCCCAAGTACTGGGGTTATAAGCATGCGCCACCATGCCTGGCTCTCAGTGTAGTTTTGATTTGCATTTCCCTGAGTGCAAAGTACATTTCTTCGTATATTTGTTGGCCATATGAATTTCTTCTTTTGAAAAGTATCTATTCAGTTTGGTTGCCCATTTTTTAATTGGGCTTTTTTTTTTTTAAGTATTTATATTCTAGATATTAGACCTTTTCAGATGGGTAGGCGGTGAAGATCTTCTCCCATTTTGTAAGCTCTTTCTGTAGAATGTTGATGGTTTCCTTTGCTGCACAGAAGCTTTTTAATTTAATACTATCCCATTCATTACTTCTTGTTTTAATTTCCTGAGCTTTGGGGAGCTTTGTGAGCATACCTGTACCTGTATGCTGGAGTGTTGGTCCTATACCCTCTTTTAGCAGTTTCAAAATTTCTGGTCTAATTTCTAGGTCTTTGGACCATCTTGAGTTGACTTTTGTGCAGGGTGAGAAGTTAGAGTTTTATTTCATTTTCCTACATATGGATAACCAGTTTTCCCCAAAGCATTTGTTGACAAGGCTCTCCTTTCTTCAGTGTATGTCTTTGGCACCTTTATCGAAGATCAACTGGTTATAGATATGGGGCTTTGTTTTCGAGCTTTCTATTCTGTTCCATTGGTCTGTGTGTCTGTTTTGTCATGATGCCATGCTGTTTTTTTATTACTACCGCTTTGTAGTACAGCTTGAAGTCAGGTATTGTGGTGTATGTTCTCTCTTGTATGTGGAAGTTAGAGAGATATTTGTCAATAAGGGCAACATCAGATAGATGAGCAGAAACTCCAAGGGAATGACCAGAGAGGATTATGGAAGGGAAGGGGGGGGGATAAAGTAATAAAAAATGCACTAATAGAAATAATGCTATGAACATATACAAAATTGCCAATTCTAATCTCAAAGACTTGTGGGGCAAGGTGGGGAGGACCTGGTGGAGAAGGCAACAAAGAGTATGTGTACATGTATTTTTCTAACACTGTGTACCCTAATATGATGTAAAATTACAATGTACTCAATTTAAAAATGTAAAAAAAAAGGGGGGGGGGAAGCAAAACATGCCAGATGATAACAAGTGGTTCAGAAAAACACAATCTGGAGAGAGAGGCAGGTTTGGAGAGGTAGTGATTGCTATTTAAAATAAAGAAATGCCAGGTGTGGTGGTGCACGCTTGTCATCCCAGTACATGGGAGGCTGAGACTGGAGGATTGCATGTTGGCAGCCAGCCTCAGCTACTTAGTGAGGCCCTCTGCAACTTAGTGAGACCCTGTTTCAAAATAAAGAGTAAAAAATAGGGCTGGGGGTGTAGCTTGGAGGTAGAATGCCCCTGGATTCAATCCCCAATACTGCAAGAGAGAGAGAGAGAGAGAGAGAGAGAGAGAGAGAGAGAGAGAGAGAGAGAGAAAGAGAAGAGAAGAGAAGAGAAGAGAAGAGAAGAGAAGAGAAGGAAATAAAGAAATGAGGGAAGGATTTTTTTCAGAAAACACTGGAATAAAAGCAAGTAAATATATTATGCCCAGGGTGACAGACTCCCCTCCCTTCCTGCCTTCCTTCCCATCCTTCTTTTCCTTTCTTTTCTTCTCCTTCTCCTTCTCCTTCTTCTTCGTCTCCCTCTTCTTCTTTTTGCACTGGAGATTAAACCCAGGGGCATTCTACCTCTGAGCTACACTCCCAGCCCTTTCTATTTTTTATCTCGAAACAAGGTCTCACTAAGTTGCTGAGGCTGGCCTTGAACCTGCTAGCCTCCTGTCTCAGCCTCCCAAATACTGGGATCACAGGCATGCACCAGTATACCCAGCTGAGGACTGCCATTTTGCTACATAGAGGTCCTGGAAATCCTTTCTGATTAGGTGGCATTCATTTGGACAAAGACCTGCAGGAACTGGCAGAGGAAGGCACATGGACTTCTTGTGAAAACCGATCTCCACAGAGGGAGAAAGGACTGCCCCATCTGCAGAGGAGCTGGGGACAGGAGGGGACAGGAGCAGCCGGGGAGGTGGCTGCCACTGAGGTGAGTCAGACAGAAGCCACAGGAAGGCTGTAAGCATGCTATGTGTGTGGAGGGACACACACATACACACACACACACACACACACACACACACCACATTGCAAGGACTTCTTTTCCTGCAATCCCATCCATCCACTCCTCTGCCTCATTCATTTTACAATCGCAGTGGGTGTTGAGGTGTGCACACAGAGTCCCCTCTTCGGAGCAGAGTCTTGTCACCACCATGCGTGCCAGGACTTGCTCAACACACCCACTTCCTCCCAGGTGTTTCCCTGTCAGCTCCGCTCATGGCTGGCTGTCCTGCCCAGGGCAGTCTGCTCCGAATGACTAAGAGCAGAGGTGCAAAGACACAGGTCCCCCTTGATCCAGTTAGGGACACGTATGAGGCCCTTTCCAGCTGCAGCTCTCCCTGCAGCTGAGGTCTCTGGTGTGTTGCTCACCCCCGAGAGCACCCTGCACAAGTCTAGACCAGGAGTCACTCTCTCAGAACCCAACCTGGGGACCAGGGGATGTCAGGAAACTGACTCCAAAGTGGGATCTGGGAGCTGGATCCCTTGCTGCCCGGGAGGAGGTAGCTGGTGCACCAGTATCTGGGGGCGTGCCACGTGGTGCGGAGGTGACTGGTGCAGGTTAGTGAGCTTAAGCTGCGGTGACAAAAACACCATGGCCTGAGCGGCCTAGACAAAGGTGTTTAATGTTCACATGCTGCAGCCGGGAGTCCAAGAGCCCGAGTCCAGTGAGGGTACACGCACAGGCACGCACGCACATGTATATGCACACTGAACCAAGGGATGTTCTACCACTGAATTAATTAATTATTTATTTATTTATTTTTTGTTTTGAAACAGGGTCTCAGTAAGTTGCTGAGGCTGACCTTGAACCTGTGATCTTCCTGTCTCAGCTCCCAAGTACTGGGATTACAGTGTGTGCAACCACACATGGCTTCCTTCTTTTTCTGATACAAACATTGCTATAGTTAACATCCGTAATGGTTTGGAGTTAGAATGCTCCCCTTAACCCTCATGGATACAAGGTAGCAATGTTGGAAGCCAGGGTTGGCTGCTAAGGAGAGGTCCCTGGGGTTGTGGCCTTGGGAGGAATCTAAGATCTCTCCTCCCCTGCTGTCTCTTTCTTTTTCCCACCATGACGTGACTGCAGAGCCCGTGCCCTCTCCTGCCATCTTGCCGAGCTCCACAGATCCCGCCTGACATGAATGAACCTCTGAATCTCCACAACTGTGAGCAAATAAATATTCTTCCAAGTTGTGTGGTCAGTTGTTTTGGATTACAGCAGTGGTCGTGTTGACCAAGACAACAGTCATACAAATATAGCCTACCTCCATGTGAATTCTTTTCATATTCTGAGTTAGATGTCCAAGCAGGGGATTCCTGTACTAAGGAGTAAATGTGGTTTTAATGTTAATAGGTGTTGCCAGGTTGCTTTCCAAAACTAAGATGACAATTCACATTTCAACAACAGCCCATGCTATATATTAACACATTTTACTTTTAGTCAGCTTGAGGGGCTTAAAGTGATATATTGCTTAATTTGCCCTTTTCTATTAATTTGCATTTTTCTAGCTGCTGACAAGTTGGAGCACCTTTTCACGTTCCTGGTTTGGACTTGCTCTTCTGTGAATTGCTGTGTTAATTGGATTAGGCATGGCGGCATAGAGCAGGACAACGCCAGATAACAGAGGCTTAAATGGGATAGAAGTTGACTTCTGCCCCCTGTAGAAGGACTGTGGAAGTAGGCAGCACGAGTTCAGTCCTGTGGCCTTCGCAAACTTGTCGGTGACACAAGCCATCTTCCAGTGTTCTATGGCACCCTCTCTCTAGGGAACAGATGTGGCTGCTGGGGTGCCGGGCATCACACTCAAGCAGTAGAGGAAGCTTTGGCTCCATTCAGTTGGAAGACTCCAATACTCCAAAATCAAATCAAGAACATCGAAAGGTTTCGATGCAAGAAAGGAAAGTAACTCAATTCAAATCATAGACTCTGAGAGATTGTATCTAAACGAAGTCTTCCCGGCCCAAACGGGCAACCCAGAAGCTATAAGAGAAACACAGAAACATTCAATCATATGAAAATTTAACATTTCTGAATGGCAAAAGGGATGGTAAACAAGCTTGATATACACACAACTTTGGAAAACGAGATTTTTTTTTCATGCTGATGAGAAACAAAGGCAGAGGGTACGTGCCTACTAGGATGAATCATAGAACAGCTGTTTTTATTGGCACAAACTATACAGTCTCAACAATTTTGTCTGTCTCAACCTATTTGGTATTGATGCCCCAAAAGAGCAAATAGCCATGGAAATGATTGGCAAAGGGAAGGCAAGTGCAGCGGGTTTCTAGCTGTTTATCCCAATTACCATCCCCATTCCCTCATTCTTCTCAGTAACAGAAGCCTGATTTTACCAAGGGTAGCCATTTCACTAACTCAAAGACTAAGTACCCCAGTCTCCCTTACTGCCAAGTCTAGCCATGTGATTAACGTCTGACCAATATATGCAAGGAGAAGTCTCCAAGAAGTTCCCTCAAAGAGAGGGAGAGCACAGAGGCTGCACTCTTCACATTGTGGAGGCCAGAAGCGAGATGGAGCCCGGGGAGGAGGAACCATAGAGACTCACCAAGGCCGCACCTCCAGGCCTCCATCCTACCAGCCATACCCTACCAGCCCAGGCCACCAATCCACCGCAGTGGGATTTCAACCCTCATGACTCACTTACATCAGCTCCAAACATTTATAACTGAGCTCTTTATTTATAAATAAGCTCTAGCCACCTTGCAAAGCACCCTGGGCTTTCTGCTGGGCTCCATTGTTAAAGCGAAGAAGTCAAGCCTTGCCTACCCCAGCCAGCCCAAGTAGCACCCACACTGTAGCAATGCTGGTGTGTGTCAACCCTTCCTGTGCTTACTGTATGTCGGTGCTGTCTTAAGTCCTTGGTATGTACCAACATTTCCATCCTCTTAACAATCCTGTGACAAGGGTGCTCTTGGGATCTCCATCTTATGGACAGGGCAACCAAGCCAGGAGAAGACAGAGTACTTACCAGACATTACCCAGAAGCAGAGCTGGACACAGGGACTGCATGGTCCAACTGCAGAGCCCAGACAGTTGACCTTGCTTGAGTTTATCCTCTCTTCAATTCCTTCCTTCCTTCCTACCTCCCTTCCTTCCTTTTTCTCCTTCTCCTTCTCCTCTTCCTCCTCCTCCTCCTCCTCCTCCTCCTTCTTCTTCTCTCTCTCTCTCTCTCTCTCTACCTCCCTCCCTTCCAGCTGTCATGAGCTGAGCAACTCTCCTCTACTACACCCTTCTGCCATGATCTTCTCCCTCACCCCAGGCCCGTGGCAATGGAGTTAGCCAACCATGCTCTGTACCTTTGCTGAGCTTGCTTGGTTCATGGCTGTGAGGACAGATGGCTGGCTTAGGCATGGCGGCCCATTGTGGCCCAAGAAGCCCCAGAGTGCAATCTGGGCTTGGATCCAGCTGCCACGTGGGAAGGGACAGGGCACACAGAATTACTGGGGCCCCAGGGAGATCTTGGTGTGGATCCTTGTGTCTGTACCGTGGAAGACAAGTGAGAGAAGAACACAGAGAGGATGCCCAGCTTGCTCTACGGCCCAGCTCAGCTCAGGCCTGTGTGATAGTCAGCTTTGCATCGCTGCAACCAAAATACCTGACAAGAACAACTGAGAGGTGGAAAGGTTTATTTGGCTCACGGTTTCAAAGGTACAGAGCATGGTTGGCTAACTCCATTGCCACGGGCCTGGGGTGAGGGAGAAGATCATGGCAGAAGGGTGTAGTAGAGGAGAGTTGCTCAGCTCATGACAGCTGGAAGGGAGGGAGGTAGAGGGAGAGAGAGAGAGAGGAGAAGAAGGAGGAGGAGGAGGAGGAGGAGGAGGAGGAGGAGGAGGAGGAGGAGGAG
>PVLC010002447.1:13941-114783 GCA_004027655.1 Graphiurus murinus | reverse complement strand
ATGTGATCTTATAGGTACATCATGCTCATTAGGGTGTCCCCCCTCCTCCCATTACCTTCCATTAAGTCAAATTTTTTGTTCACCTAAGAATTCTCCTTCACCTGGAGTCCCTCTTATGTCCCATTTTCTCCCTAGCTTCCACATATTAGGGAGAGCATTTGATTTTTAACTTTTAGTGACTGACTTATCTCACTTAACAGAATGGCCAACTTTTAACAAACTCCTTGGAAGGCTGGTCAACCTTTTGCTAGAATGGTGAAGCTGATCTTCTAACTAATCCTGGGATTGATAAGCTTAACTGCAGAATCTTTTTGGTATCCAAATCTCCATACCACTAATTCTTTACTTTTACTTAAAAAGGTAGAAAGTAATTAAGTAAATTTATGCCATGTCAAAATTCTCATTTCTTGTGAATGCATTTTTGTGTTTGTTTAAGATAGTTTTGATTACCAATTTGAAGTTATTTTGTTTCTGTGAATTAAAATCATAAGCCTGAGTGTATACTAAACAGTCATATGAAAGTTGAACAATTTGTGGGCTTATTTTCCCATTTTTCTCTAAAAACCACTGATTTGTAAACTGAAAACATTTAGTCTTAACTTTAATGGAATTTCACAACCTTTAGAAATGTTTTTATACTGTATTGAGATGGAAAAATGCTTGTGAGGCAATGCTGGACCAAATTCCTAGATTTAAAAACCAAGCTTTGATCATATCCATATATTCATTCATTAATATATACATCATGAATAATTCTGAATTTTTTTATTTAAAAATTTAACAAACTATGTCAGAAGCCTTAAAATAATCATGTCCTTTGACTTAATAGTGCACTTATTTCCAGGAAAATTTTCCAGAGGAAATGATTAAAAGTCAAAGATTACAAAAATATTTAATGTTACTTATAGAAAAGAAAACCTAGAAATAATTAAATATTGAATGGCACAGAACTGGTGGTATAATTTATCCTATTTTATATCTATTTAAAAATAACTTGAAATGCTTTGCCATATGACCCATTTATTTAATTTATAGCAAATAGCTTCTATGATTATGCTAAACGCTTATGTTTGCAGTGTTCTTTGCTCATAGTTGCTTATACCAGAATCACTTAAGAATACTGGCCTTCATGGAAGCAGAAAAGTGTACCATATTTTCATTCTTGAAATTATAGCCCACACACAAATCTGAAGGTGAATAAATATACTTCTTAACTTAAGCCTTTAATTTGAACATATTTTATTCCAGAGATTAAAAAAAAGTCAATTCATGTTTCATGAAAGCTTTCATGAAGGTCCTAGCTAATAAACTATTAGTGACTCCTTTTAACTAAAGAGCCTTCTAGTAAAAAGACTCAACTAATTTGTGCTTTCCATCAGTATGTGAATTGTGGAGCCCTTATTTGAGGATTCAGAATCTCTTAGAGTGTGTATGTGTATGTTTGAGTGCACATGCACAGGTGCTATTGAGATAAACATTGCAGCTTTTCTTTGCCCCTTTAAAAGCTGGTTTCAGGATGTATGGCCAGAAACACCCAAAGCACTGTTAGCAAAAATACTAATCCTTTTAGTTCTTCCATGGCTCCTATTCTTGTTTTATTATTTTATTCAGGTTACTGCAGTTTGAATACAGAGAAAAGATTGCAAAGTGGAAAAATGAGATCTACTCTTAATTCAGAAATTTATAGATCACACACATATAATTCAGAAATTTATAGGTCCCCATGTATATTTTACTCAGAATAGCACTGTGACATTTGATTGACATTAACTACTAGGATGAGAAAGTCAGTTGCAATGCATGTGTATATTTATAACTTAGTCATAGTTCTACCTTGAATACTTGGACCTCTCCAAAGCACTTAAATTTGATGAAAAAAGCATAGCAAAATTTTTGGTTATTTGCAAAATCCTTGGATTTGAAAGCTTTCATGGATGCTTTTAAAGTTTTCTTTTAAGTGCATGATTCAGCAGGTTTTAATATATGTATAGCATTGCATAATTATCAACAAAGTCTAATTTTAGAACATTTCATTCCTCCCCAAAGAAACATCATCTCAGCTAGCAGCCACTCTCCATTCCCTTTCCCTCTACTCTTTGCCAATCTTGGGAACCACTTACCTACTTTCTGTCTTGATAAATTTGAGTATTCTGGATATTTCATGTAAATAGTATCATATAATAGGTGGGTTTTTTTAAAGACTGACTTCTTTCAGTTAGTATGATATTTTCAAGTTGTAACACTATATCCATGTTATACCATGAATCAATATTGCATTCCTTTCTATGCTCAAGGATATTCTGTTGCATGCATACACAACACATTGTTACCAGTTGATGGACAGATGGTTTGTTTCTACTTTTTGGCTATTATAAATAGTGCTCTATTAAGAATCATACATTTGTTGACAAGTTTTTGCATGGATATATGTTGTAATTTCTCTTTACTAGATACTTAAGAATTGCTAGGTCATATGAAATCTTAATTTGCTTGGGCTGCTATAACAAAATATCACAGACTACTGGGCAGCTTAAACGATAGAAATTTATTTTCTCACAGTTTTGGAGAATGCCAGGACAGGGTTCTGTTGGAGTTTGCTTTCTTATGAGATTTCTCTTCCTGCCTCGCAGACAGCCAGCTTGCTTCTTGCTGTTCCCTCACATGGGTGGTTAGGGAGAGTGTTCTGTGGCCCATTTTCTCATAAAGGCACCAATCCTAATGGATAAGTGTTCCATCCTTATGCTCTAACTTACCTTCAGTCACCTCCTTAAAGGCCCAGTCTCTAATATAGTCACATGTTGGGGAAGACATATGGATTTGGGGGAGACACATTCAATATAACCACATAATAGCTCTCTGTTTAGTATTTCAAGGAACTTTTAATACCATATGACTTTAATTTTTAAGATTCAACAACTTTTCTCCCTTCAATTTGAAAATGGCATATTTTTAAGATAGGAATGAAAACAAGGGAAAGAGAAATACAAATTCTCTAATCTTCCTTGCTTATTTGCTATTTCCCTAAACCTAGGCTCACTTGCTGGGCCTGCAGAGTCTGATAATCACTCTCCTTGTAAACAATAGGGAGCCTTCTGAGAATGAAAGGGACACTATTATGAATTATACTGGGATGACAGGCATAGTTGGGACTTTCATGGGCAAAATAGGATAAATGGTCACTTTATCAACCAAGAAGAAGGAAAAATGATTTCCAGATATGACAAGAAAGAGTCCCTGGGAGCAGGTAGGAGACATAGTTGTAAAGTCAGACACAGGGACTTTAGCAGTATCTCCACCTTCCATTCTGTCTTGTTCCCTCAGGGGAAATTTTTTTTTTTTTTTTTTTGGAAAGGAGATAAAAGATTAGCTATGTCTTAATCACCTACTTTTTTATCATTTGGGTCTAAAAGCGAAAATCGAATAAAATTAATCAAGCGGTTAATTTTTCTAATATTTACTTGAATTAAACATTTTCTTTCTTCTAGGGAGCAACAAATCATTTCAATTTCAAAGCATCCTAGACTAAACAGCTTCCAACAGTGCTAAAAAAGGAGATGGACAATTTTTCCTTCCCTCTCATTTGACAGGAATTGAAGAAGAAATAAAATGGTAGAGGTTTAAAGTCAAAATTCAGGATGTATGGTAATAATTCAGATGATAAAGCAGAAGATGAATTGCATTCCTTATTTATCAGTGATAAAAATGGAAATACATACGCATACAACCCAAAATCACCATCTACACAAAACTCTCCAGCCAGTCGTGTGAATTGGACTTCTGCCAACCCAGATGACATGGTGGTGGATTATGAAATGGACCCTGCTGTGGAGAGTGATGAAAGTATGTCTTTAATTCATCAATGTGTAGAGGTACTTGATCCCCAAAAGTCTTCAAGTGATTTAATTAGTAAGCAGGTGTTAGAAACGTGTGAAGATCCCACATGTCAGCCATCTGCATTTATAAATACGGATAAGTCCAAGTACCAGCACAGTAATAATTACCATTCCCTAGAAGCCGCTCAGGACCCAAGTGTGGAGCCATCCTTGCCATTTGTGTGGAAGTCCAGTGATGATCTGAACTGTATAGACTACCCTACCGCTGTGGAGCTAAACCAGACATTTGACATAAAAGTGGATAAAGTTAACTGCACCATTGTAACACATCATGCCATTGATAAAAGTCAGTCTTTGCATATCCCTGGAAGTCCACAACCAGCCTGTGTGGAAACTGGAAATGCATCTTCTTTACCCTGTCCCACTTGGACATCATCCCATTCTGATAAGATGCATGTGAAAGAAATCAGTTATAATAGAGATAACTTTGAAAACTCTCAAGTCACACCACCAGAAGCCCAAAACACAGCATTTTCTGGTGTGGTGATGTGCACTGATACTGTTCCAGATATTGGAAATCAGTGTCAATATTCTTCAGAAAAGATCACCAGTGAGTACACAGATGGATCACAGCAAAGACTGTTTATAGAAAAAGAGATACAAGCTCCAACACCAGTTTCTGATGGCATGGAGGTCCCCAATGGGTCTGTATTACAAGAGTTCTATTGTTTATCTAAAGATGAACCAAATAGTGAGACACATTCACAAAGCTCATATGGTCAAAAGGAAATGGGCCAAAATCTGCGAAAAACAGGGTCTAATTGTCTTATGGATGCTGAATATCCTTTTCTGGTGCCAGCTTTTGATAAAAGTAAAACCCAAGTGCTGAGCTCGGAGCATAAAGTCACTGTGACTGAAGATCCACCCATTGCTTCTGTTGATAAGGATTTGGGGACCCAAAATAGTAGTTCAGAACTGATAGGTAGTGGCTTATCAGAACAAAAGATGGTGTCATCATTTGACCTGACTTGGGATGTAAATGATATAGCCATTAGCCCAAATCACACAGTTTGCATGTCAACTCCAGTCCTGGAACCCACCAGTGCAGACTTTACTATTTCACCTGTGGTGGTAATGGAGAAATGTAATAAAGTGGAGAAGAGTAATCGAGACCCTAAAAACTCACCGAGCCTGAAGGGGACACCTATGACTATGCCCAAGCCTAGCCTAGGAAAATCAGCAACCAAAACGAATGTCCCCGTGAATAGCAAAGTTAGAAAAATGGAAATTATAAGTTACCCGAGACCAAACTTCAAGAACATCAAAGCAAAAGTTATGTCTAGACCAGCGCTGCAGTCCAAAGACCCTGCTTTATTGAAGCTCGCACCCAAACCTCAGCTGAGTAGCGCCTCCTCACCCGCATCAGTGGCTTCCTCAAGACAGGTGACAGTTTTGAGCAAAACACCAAGATCTGGCTTGAACACAGATACAAAAGAAGAAATTCCAATTAACAAGACACACAAGCAGCACTTTAATAAACTCATTACTGGCCAGGCTGTGCATGTTACAACTCATTCTAAAAATGCCTCGCACAGGGTTCCAAGAACAACATCTGCCACGAAATCGAATCAGGAAGATGTTGACAAAGCAAGTTCTTCTAATTTAGCATGTGAGACCGGGTCCGTAGCTGCGTTTTTCCAGAAGATCAAAGGCATGCTCCCTGTTAAAATGGAAAGTGCTGAATGTTTGGCTTATGTTTCCAACATCGATAGGATTAGCCCTGAAAAGAAGGGTGAAAAAGAAAATGGGACACCTGTGGAAAAACAAGAGCTAAAAAAGGAAATTTTGAATCAGACTTTTGAATATGACTCTCTGTTTTTGGTAAGTGAATGATTTTGTGTGCCTTGGGGAATGGTGGAGAACACTGAAATGTGTTAGCAATTAGTTATCCATTAATAGCCAATAATGCAGAACTAGGTATGCACATTTGCTTTCAGGTGTTAATTTTTTGTCTTGTCTATCAGTACATATTAGGGTGTTAATAGGTTACAGTATAGCAAGCCTGCATAAATATCCTTCATTTCAGTATTTTGTGTCAAATATCAAATAGTCTTTTTAATAATATGTTAAAAATAAGTTAATTTTATAGCTTTGGTATTATTAGTTATTTGAAGTTAAATATCTGATGTTATCAGGTTGTATTTTATTTTTCTGAGGAAAAAATAAAGGTGTATAAACTTTTAAATGTATTGGCCCACATTTAAGAAATGACTAGGGAGCGCTGGTAAACATCAACATAAAAATAACTCCTGGTCTCCTGCTGAGGACACAGCTCCCTCTCCTGTGAACAGCAGTGTTCTTAATTGTGCTTGTGACCAGCTAAGGTGACTGTGGGCAAATAATTTTTCAGATCTAAAGATGAAAGGATTGGACTTGTGGATGTGTAAGGTCTCTTTTAGCCCTATCTTTTTGATTTCTGGTACATATAATAAGCAAAGTCCGTGTTATTCATGTTTAGTAAAAATATCACCTGGCAAATACTTATGGAGACTAGATAGGTCCATGTAAAGAATAAGAAACTCACATGTAGTTCAAAGTTTTTCTTCAAACACACTTGTATTTTTGACAGTAGTCTGAAGGACCTAGTTTTCTGAGTTTTAAAAACACTCATCAGGTCACTGTTGGGGTTGCATGCTTGTTTGTAGGCCTATTTTTGGCAATGGGGACTTAGGTGTATTTTCAGCCCCAAGTCGACTGTCCTTGGGTGTCTGTCCTCTGGGCCAGGAGTGGATCTGGGTGCAGGGGAGGAAGGTAGATGTAACGCCGACAGCCTGTCCCTTTGGAGGACCTCATGTCTGAATGGGATGGAACACGGCATGTGGTCAAGTCCTAATGGGCTGTTTTAGAAGAGTTTTCAGGACACATAGGGAATCACACAGGAAGGAATTGTCAGGTCCTTTTAGGTGATGAGGTTATTCTTGAGGATATTCTTGAGCTGGGTCGGCTTAGAGATGCTTTGTTTTAACCATAAATCTCTTGGGAAGAATGGCACACCACTGGGATTTCTAAACTAATGGCTTTGTCCATTATTCCAAAACTCAAATTTTGTTTTTAATTATGTCAAGCTGAGGAAACTCATTTTATATCATATATACTTTTAATACTTTGCTACATTAAATTATAATAACCTCTTAATTCTAACCAGTAGTCTTAGTTTGCCATTTATAGATATAGAAATAAGATATATCCCCCCCCTTGATTTATGGGAGACTTTTATTGGGTATTAACTACCAGAAAAACTAGCACAACATTTCTTTAATGTTTGTCTTGAATATAAGTTGGTCATATAATTTTGAAACTATAGAGTTTTTTTCAGATTTCTGCTTTTAGTCTTATCCCTGTGCAAAAGAAAAGCCTTTTTTCAGGCTCATGAAATAAGGTAACAGAACCCTCAGATTGAAATGGATCCCAGTATATCTTGGAGATACTTTGCATCTTGGGAATCTTGTTAGGATTCATAATTGGATATGAAGTACTTTGAAGGTCCTGTCCCATGTTCTCAGCTCTGGTATTTTTACTTATCAGCTGGAATAGAGAACTCCTGTCTTAAGCACAGTGCCCTCTAATTTCACCTCTTGTACATTTCTACCTATCTCTAGGAGGGAGGGTGAGGAAGGCGCTGGACAAAGGGTTGTAGCCATAGGCTGTGACTTACTGCAGGGAGCTGAGTGTGTGAATGTTTGGGTGTTTGTCATACTCCAGTGTTTATTGGTCACTTTAGCAATACCTAGGGGCTCTCCCTGACCAGGATCTGTGATGAGTCCTGGAGGGATGGTAATTTTCAGTGCTCTGTGGGTCGTAGGCTAAGTTAGTTTACTCAAGGCTACCTCCAACCTCATACCTCTTTGTTGTTCAGGGGTTATCTGAAACTTCAAAAAAGTTTGTAATTTGGAAGAAGTTTGATCTGAATTTAGTACAGAGGGTTAAGTGTAGATATTCATTGCAGAGCTTATGGATTTGGGACAGTGTGTCAGATAAAAGGAATGGTGAATGGTGGAAAAGAGGAGGAATTGGTATCTATTCAGTGCCTGCCCTGGACCAAGCACTTCGCTCAGTGACTTTACATATGTCATTTAATTTTCCCAACAATGCCCAGGTGCTTGACATACATTGTCATTCACTCTTCCCAGAAACAACAGGGCAATTATTGTCTGCGTTTAATACTTCAGAGACGTTATTTGAAATTCACAGAGCTGGCAAGTAGAAAAATTGAGACTGACACCCAGGTCCCCTCACTTGAATCCTGGCTCCTTCTACTACATACATCACGGGGTTTCAAAATTCTATGGAAGGTTGGCTCTGAAAGGCAAAATAAGTGATTTGCTGAAGATTCACTTTGTAAGTTGAAAAGATTTGGTTTACTTTTTTCTCTGGAGAATTGACTTAGTTAGCTTTCAGGTAGAGGTGGAAGAACTTTGTTAGTTTGTGCCCTGCTTTTCTTGGCCAATTCTGTGTTGGTGTGTCCAGTACCAAAACATGACCTCCAGTTATTCTCTTGTGATATTGGCCGATTTAGTGTTGATTCACCTGGCATATGGATTCAGTAGAAATCAGCACAGTGCTTTATATATATCTCCTAGAAATGATCACTTATGACTTACTTAAGAAAGAAGGGTCATGGTGGAGCATATGCAACATTGAAGAGCATAGATTTTTGGCTGGGTGCAGTGGCGCACACCTTGTAATCCAGTACTCAAGAGGCTGATATGGGAAGCATATAGATTTGAGGCCAGCCTCAGAAACTTACTGAGACCCTTTTTTAAAAAGGAAGAAAGGAAGGAAGGAAGGAAGGAAGGGAGGGAGGGAGGGAAGAAAGAATAGATGCCCGGTACCAAAAAAAAAAAAAAAAAAAAAAAAGCATGAATAGTTTCAAATTGTAGCTCCCTCATTCACTGGCAGAATGACCTCTCTATGAGACTCAAATATAGATTGTAGCTTGCAGTGTTGCAGCCCATACTTAGAATGAGGCTCAAGATCCCATTTCCTGTATGTAGAATGGGTTCCTACTGTGTACTGCATACAAGATGACAATCATTAGTATATAAAGAAAGACATAGCCCCTGCCCAAATTCAGTGCCTAGTGCAGTGGGAATATTAGAAAGTAAGCCAGCAGGGCACGTTAAATACTAAGTTGGGGATATGACTAGATTGTTGTATTGCAGGTGGCCATGGAAGAAACATCAAGGAAGGCTTCTGGGGCACATGACGTTAGTCACTTGCTGGAACATACAGGCCATGTATTGTGGGTGAGGGAATACTGTGAATAAGGATGAAGAACTATGAGACGATATGACTTAAGGGACTCCAGGTAGTGGGTATGATAGGAGCTGGGAACAGAAAGAAATAAGCTGAAGAGAATGGCAGGGACTACCATATTCAGGGCTTCATGTGCCTCAAAAAGAGCCAGTTTTATCTGGAAGCCAGAGGAATTTTTAGAGAGATTGCCTTGGCAAGGATGGAAGATGATTTGGAGACCAGAAAGATCCTAAGGACATGGTTTCAATAATTCTAGTGAGAAATGAAGGTTTATTCTAAAGCATATGGAAAGGAGGGGTTTTAGATGTAGGAAAGGAAGCAGCCAGATGTGGGTTTTGTGGCAAATATGAGAAGAGGTGAATTCTGAGATGGATGGGTAAAATAAGTTTAATTTTAGAAAATGCCTCATGTTCTTTTTTAGAGTATGATACAGTGTCAACCTCATAGGATGAGGATTAAATGAGTTGATACATGTATTTAGAATTTAGAATGATGTTTTGCATATTGTAACAGGGCTCCATGTTAGTAAATACCAACAATAATAGGCTTATTGTTGTCATTGTTAAGTAGAGGCACCTGAAGGATTGGAGTAGGAGGATTGGCAATTGTAGAGAGTGTTGTTGGGTTGGACATGTGGATTTTGGATGCTCCAGTGTGTAGATGGTGACTGAAGCAGCAGACAAGTTCCTGGGGAGAATATGTAGTGAGGAAAGAGAATAGGACCCAGTCTGGGCCCTGGTGAAGACTAGCATTTAAAGGTACAGAAGAACATGGCCCAGAGAAAGAATAATCATACAGCCAGAAAGAAAATCAGGGAAGCACTGCCAGTGAAACCAAAGAGGGACAAAGCTCTCAGCCTTGGATGTTAGAGATCAGGTCTACCAGAAAGGGACTGGATACTGCGCATGGGCGAACTAGAGAACAGTGGGTCCAAAGGTACATCATGCCCAGTGGGAGAGTCAGCTGTGGAGTTTTAATTGCTTCATAGAAAAAGTGGGAATTAAATGCTTATCTGGAAGATGCACTAAGGGAGAAAGTGTTTTTCTCTCATGCTCGTATGGACAAGCTATGATCTGGATTGAAATCTTTTTTTTTTTTTTTTTTTTCCGTAGAGTTCTGCTTCAAAAGCTACCACTACCCCAGGTAGGAATGTCTCCAAGCCTGACTCCTGCAGTTTGAGGAAAACACCTTGTGCAAAAGCCAAAGTGGGGCCTGCAGTTTCCTGTTTGAGGCGGAACAGTGACAGTCGAAACCTGGGCCCTGATCGCGCCCTATCTCCTCAGAGGATCAGGCGCGTGTCCAGCTCTGGTAAGGATAAAATAGTTCAACTATGCTTATGGTAGTTTCTGCTACTTCAGTGTAAAATGAGGCTTGTCAGAAGGCAGAAAGACAGTTTTGATTGTAGGACTAATGCATTCTTCCAGGAAAGCATTTAACCTTTTGTGGTCTAGCATCCTGGGCAGGGAAATCCAAAGAAGACAACAACACAGCCCTCATCATTGAGTGATGCAGAGGCTAGTTGGAGAGACATTTCTGTGCACAAACTAATTTGCAAGCTATTCAGAAGGAACATTCATACATATGCAGTTGGGTAGCTGATGTAAGTATGAATCATTTCATCATTTTTGTTTCATAAATGGACAAGTGCTTCACAGTACTGTGTAGTGTATAGTGGATTCATGCTGTGTCCTCACCCTATGTGAAGAGAGAGTTTTTTTTCTTCAAATTTTCCTGAGAAGTGTATTAGAAGTCTATAGGGATCCAAGGGATACTAAAAAAATTAAACTTTTCTAACACGAACTTTCCTTTATGTTTGCTTGTATTTTAGAAGCTGTGGTTTTAAAGTGGCGTTAGGCTGTTGAAATTTGAGAGCTTTGAGAGTAGCTATTAAGTGTCTTACTGAATTTGGCAGATGTACAGATTTCTTTGTGTTATGAACCAGAGCAGGAAATGGAAAAGTCAAGCCCTGTTTCACAGAGACTAAGACACAAAGGTCTGCCAGCCATTCCAGGCGACACACATACTCTGGTGGAAACACCCTTGTTTCTGCAGGTACAACCTTGGGCAAACTAAAGACATGACAGACAGATTTAGAAATAAGTTCTCTTATAAAATTAGTGACTATTATCAAATGGTTTAAAAAAGAAATGTGCCTGTAAAGTCATGTGCTCACACATGTGAGAATGTTTTGCAGAAACCAAATCCCAGAGGATCTCTTTACCTTAGTACAATTTAGTATTTTTCACTTTTATTTTCCAATCCTATCATGAAGCTACTAGTGTGAGAATACTGTGGTGCACAGAAGTGTTTTAAGGGTTGTTTATTTGCATTCATGGAAAGTGTGATGATTGTGGGGTTTGGGCAGACTCGAGTGGAAGAAAAGGGGTTCGTGGCACGTTTCTGTTCCCATCCCCAGAAGAGCTGAGTGGGAAAGAGGAAGTCATCAGCTTGAAGGGTTCCTCATTTGAGAGAAAAACAGAAGAGGACATGGGGAGAAACAGTGATCCTTGTTTTTAGGATATCACCACAGTCAGGAGAAAAGGCATGAGTGAGATCAAAGCTCTGGTCCTCCTGTGCTGCCTGATACACACACTGTATTTGCCAGGGGATGGGACCTCCTTTCCCCCCAGGATGATGGTGGGTGGAGCTGTGGCCATGACACCTGGCTTGTGGTTAGGAGCCTTGTGCTCTGGTACCAACATGGCACCCATGAACTACCTGAGCAAGTCAGTTAGCTACCCTCCCTGGGCATCAGCTGTCACATCTGTCCAGCGTAAGGGCTTGGGAATCTAAGGCCTTGTAAACTTTTGCCATCCTGTCTTTCTAAGGACAGTTTGGAGCTCATTTAATTTTCTGAGTAGTAGCTGCTACTGGCATGATGCTCTGAATTGCATGATGCTTGAGTCCCAGAAAGCCCAAGTGTACACACTTTTAAGAAATTAGGTTGGTACCCAGGGTCTGTTTAAAAAAGATGAAGTTCTTTTATGTGGGTGGTCAGTCCCCCAAACTGCAAAGCATCTTTATGTCCTTCATAATACTATATCATAAAATGAGAAAAGTCATTGGTTTGGTCATAAGAGAAAGGGAGTTATTGAGCTTCTATTATCTCATGTCAGTGAGCCTGATACACTAACTTATACATTTAAATTTTTTCAGTCTGAGTTAAACATCGAGTTATATTTTGCTAGTAGTTTTTCATATATTAATGGAAGAAAATTTAACATAAGTAGAAACACTGTGGATTTGAATTTGAGTGTTAATGTATGAGTGATTAAAAGACATTTGTACATGGAAGGCTTAACTTCCAGTGTGAGTGTATTTGGAGCTAGGGTCGATGAGGAGGTGGTGAAGGTTAAATGATGTTATAAAGATGGGACCCTAATCCAGTAGGACTGATGCCCTTCCTAGAAGAGGAAAGACGTCAAAGCCCTCTCTCCACCATGTGAGGCACAGTGACAAGGCGGCCCTCCTCAGACCAGGAACTAAGTCAGCTGCCAACTTGACCTTGGGCGTGCAGCCTCCAGAACTAGAGGGAAATAAATTTCTTCGTAGTTTAAACTACCTGGCCTATGGTATTTATTATGACAGCCCAAGCAGACTGAAACAGAAGACTAACTTGATTGTGCTACATCATATTTTTTAAAAATTAATAACAACTAGTTTGGATGTTCACAATAAAGTGAGAGGTGTTTGTTGTGGGGGAGAGGAAACGTAATCACCACAGAGTTAAAAGTAGAACAGAAGAATCTAGGAGCAAAAACAATGTGCCTTTTAGATCATGGAGAGCCCACAGCCACTTATCACACAATGAAGTGTTTGTGTGTTTGAAAACTGAAACCAAATGGATGTCCACTGTACTCATACAAAGTTACTCTGCTGGAAGGTAAGCAGCCGGAATGCACCAGCCAATATAGGGTTTTCAATAAATCCTTCAGAAAACCAAGTGAAAAAACAGATGCAAAGTTAAAATAGCCAATTTCTTGAAGCTTTAAAATGAGTATGAGAAAGAATTATAATTAAATCCAATGGAGCACCTCCATTTTAATTGTCAAAATGTGGAAATTCACATAAAACCAGATTATAAAAGAGATTATAACTAATCTAAAGTACTTTTGCTTCTTAGGAATGTTTTTTTTTTTTTAACATACTCAGTTGAAAATGAGATAGTAATGAAAATTATTTCTAATAATTATTACAATGCTAGTGATAGTAGCCCACACTATTAAGTGTATGCCAAGTACCAGGCTCTGTTTTAGTCCTTTCACTAATGAATTTATATAATCCTCATGATAATTTTGTGAGACTTCCTCCTATTTTACAGATTAGGAAACCACCACAGAAAAGGTTTTTTCCCAAGTTGGTGCAGCTGAGAAGTGGCAGAGATGGGATTCAGACCAGGGCTCTGTAGTCCAAGCTCCTAGCCCTCACATTACTAAAAAAGCACTAGCCAGGTACAGTGGCTCATGTCTGTAATCCCAGTATTTAGGAGGCTGAGACAGTAGGATCACAGGTTTGAGACCAGCCATGGCAATTTAGTGTGAGACCTTGTTTCAAAATAAGTAACTAAAATTGGGCTGGGGTGTAGCTCAGAGGTAGAATGCCCTTGGGTCCAATCCCTAGCACCCCCCTCCCACCACACACACACACACAGTACTTTAGTAGGACCATGAGTTTTGAAATAAAATTCTTTGTTGCTCAGCTGAATGGTTTAGAGACAGTGGTGCTTTTCAGGCCCATGGCAATTTACCATGTTGTATGTTAGTTTACATGGTTATTGAAACTTTGTTGCTAAATAAATAACTGCTCTGTGACTGCGACATGATGGACGACTTGGACACATTGTCAGTCCTTTGCTGTTGCATCCTCCAGAGGCAGGACTGGTTCTTGCCAGGTTTCAGATTGTAAACATTTGTGTGTGAACGTTTGTGAGTGTCCTCTGCACAGTCATGCCGCTGCCTTTCCGATGGATGACTGCCTGAGCCTGGAAGGATTGCAGGAGTCTATAGACCTCCTGCGCCCCTGCTCTTTACCCCACCTGGGGAGGCGAGTGTGCGGCAGGCCACAACTGCAAAGCTGCACAGAGATGTGGGAGGGCCGTGGTACAGGCCCTGAGGTGAAAACAGGCCTCAAGAAAGAGGTGGTTTGAGTTTTCCTCTAAGAAAGAAGAATAACACCTCCAAAGGGTAATCCTTTGTTTTAAGTCAGTTTATTGTGGGTTAATATAGTGAATTCCTCTCAAGACAGTAGTACATCTGAAACTTGTAATGACTTGCCTGTTGTTATAGGTTCTCTTCTTTCCTGCTCACTTGTACAACTCCTTGGTTTATGTAAATGGACTTTTTCCCTTCACTTAGTGTTTAAGGGAATTTAAAATCTTTTTCAACTGTAATATTCTTTTAGACCATTTTTTTTTTTTTTTGTGGTACTGGGGATTGAACTCAGGGGCGTTCTACCTCTGAGCTACACCACCAGCCCTATTTTTATTCTTTATTTTGAAACCGGGTCTCACTAAGTTGCGGAGTGCCTCACTAGGTAGCTGAGGCTGGCCGCGAACCCGGATCCTCCGGTCTCAGCCTCCCGAATGCTGGGATTACAAGCGTGCGCCACCACGCCCGGCGAGACCATTTTTTGATACTAGGGATTGAACCTGAGGGCATTCTACCTCTAAGCCACACCCCTAGCCCCTTTTTATTTTTTAATTTCTGAAACAGGGTCTCACTAAGTTGCTGAAGGTCTCATTAATTTTTCTGAGGCTGGCCTTAATCCTGTGATCCTCCTGTCCGAGTCTCCCAAGTACTACGATTATAGGTGTGTACTACTAAGCCAAGGCATTTTAGCCTTTTCTGAGTAAGAGTTTGGGGAGAGGTAGTGAGCAAAATTAGGAGAATTTTTTCACATATTTGTATACATTAATTATTAAAACCAGAAATGACCACTCAATAAGTTATTCTGAAAGCTATCTTTAGTGTTGCTAATAGATCTTTCTGTATTCCCACGTAATTAGAATGCATGTTTTAGAGTGTGTCTTAGGATTTCTTTCTAATACCAGTAATAGCTAACATGTTTGAAGCACTGATGATGTGCCAAGCACTGTCCTAAGCTCCCTTAAGTGCATAATCTCATCTCATCCTCACAGCTCATGAGGAGTAGATCATGTGATATTATACCCATTCTGCACATCAGGCAGTTGAGGATTTCAGAGCTTAAGTAACTTGCCCAAAGTGACACAGTTGATAATTGGTGAGACAGGGGATGGGCTAGCCAGCCTGTCCCCAGAACCTGTGCTCCTAGCCTCTGTTCCCTTTGCATGCAGCAGTCCTGATAATGCTTACTCCTTTGTTATGGCACATGAACAGATTATTCATTAAAGGGCCTGTATGTTAACAACTATCTAGTAAGTTCTTGCTGGAGGCAGGAACCATCCTTAGTGCCAAGTATGAAGAAGTGCACAAATGATACAGATTTCTGCTTCAATTCTGATAAGGAAAGTCAGAAAATAAGTAAATTGTTTAGTACATGAGATGATAAGTGCTTAGGGGAAAATAGCAGTGAAGGGGGTTTGGATTTTAAATAGTGTGGTCAGGAAAGACATCACTGGGATGGTGACGTTTGAGCAGACACCTGCAGGAGGAGGAGGAGGAGGACAGAAGCCTGGTGTCAGGTGTGAAAAATTTCCAGAGGGCACGGTGGGTGCAGAGGTTCTGAGATGGGACAGTGTGTAGGGAGCCTGAAGAACCCTGAGCCACCCATCGGTATGGGAGTGCAGCTGGAGAAAGTGGATCAGAAAAGGAGATGAGGCTAGAGCAAGTGGACCCTGTGGGTACCTCGGAGATGAGTGACTTCCCTTTTCTTTCTCACTAACATTATCACTGTGAATTCTTAATCTTTTGTAGGTGTTTCAGACACTTCTCACTTAGTAATGATACTAGAGAAGATTGCTTTAGGGAATGACTCAGTATGCTTAATAGGTCAACTGTGCAATGTCTTCTTTATCCATTCACAAAATGTTTGAAGTATCTTCTATGTGTTGGAAAGTCTGCTTGATTCTGAGAATATAAATACAATTAAACATACTGTCCTAGGAAGCTCAGTAGTTAGAAGGTGAGATGGGAAGGGGCATCCAAGCAAATCAGGACAACGCAGATGCTTCATTCTTCCGATCTCAGCTGAACTGCCATGGCATCTGTGACACTTCGCCTTTATCAAGCTGCTTGGTAATTATTTTCTTATGTGCCTGTCTCCTGTTTCACTGGGAGAGCCACAGAGCAGAGTCCAGGACTCTGTTGTTTTTATATTTTCCAGGGCTCAGCACAGTGTACCTGTTACACAGCAGATGTTTAAAAAATGTCATTTAGTTTGACTTGAATGGAGACTTGTATGAAGCACTCTGTAGCCACAGTAAAGGGAAAAACACCAGCTCAGCCTAAGGGAAGACTGAGAAGAACGTAGTCATTCAACCTAGTCTTGGAATGTGCCCAGAGTAGTTTGCCTGTGGATGAGGTTGCTGCTATTGGCAAAGGTGCAGATGCAGAGCTGTGAAAGGATATGGTGTGTCTGGGGACCAGCGAGGCTGGGGTCAGCATCCCTGGAGCAGACAATGTGTTGGGGTCAGTGAGAGATAGCACATCAGTTCTGGTAGTCTAGACACAGACATACAAGAGTTTTGGGAATAAAAGTAGAGCATATTCTTAAGATATTTTGGAGAAAGATTCACTGGCTCTGTTGGTGGTGAACGTTTCCGTGTGTTGCCCAGCTTTCTTTCTTAGGTGGCATGTAAGATGTTGAGGCCACACAGTGAAATAGGGAAAAGAAGAGAAAGAGGAGAGTCTCAGGAGGAAGATGGTTTCATTTGAAGCATGCTACTCTTGAAGATACTAAAGGCTGGGAAGCATCTCACATGAGTGTGTGCCTGTTTGAGGTCTGAGACAGTAAAAATGTGAAGAGGTGAAGGTAGTCTGTGGGAAAAGAGCTGATAATAAGCACTGAGGATAAGCATGACAACCAAGCAATGACAGGGCAGAATACATCCAGCATGCTGGCAAACATGACTGTGAATAAGGAAGGGAATGCAGAAGCATGCAGGAGTTGATGCACTTGGAGATTAAATAGGGAGGTTTAAGAGTGAAAATTTACCAGGTGTGGTGGTGCATGCCTGTAACTTGAGTCTTGAAAGGCTGAGACAGAAAGATCACAGATATGAGGCCAGCCTCAGCAACTCAACAAGACCCTGTTTCAAAATAAAAAATAAGTAGGGCTGTGGATGTAGCTCAGAGGGAGAATGCCCTCTAGATCCAGTTTCTAGTTTTTCCCACAACCCCCCCCCCAAAAAAAAAAAAAAAAGATTCAAAACAGCAGAAACTAATGGGATGAATAGCTTCTTTGATATTTTCAACTCACTTTTATGAGGATAGGTGATGACTTCCAAGTGAGTTTGTGCAAATTTTATTGACTTTTGCAAACTTAGGATCGGAAATAAGCTGATGCTCAGTTTTGAGGTTTCAATGACCTCACTGCTCAGAGCTCTGCCCATCAACCTTGGCTTCTGAGGAGTCCAGAAGCTCACTGGGCACCTTCCTCTATTTTGGTTTTTATTTTTTGGTGCTGGGGGTGAAACCTGGGCCTTCGCCATGTTGAGTGCATGTGCTACCACTGAGCTACACCCAGACTTTTCTGTTCTTTTTCAGGAATTCTCAGCATGAGAGCCAGATAGCAAATTTACTGACATCTTGTTCATCTTCTTTGTGTAGTAGCTGGGAAAGAATGTGACATTTCCAAGTCTTCAGTCTATTGCACTCTGAATTTTAAGCATTCCATTGGCTTTAGGACACAGGTTCCCTGGCATTTGACTAAGGAAGCTTTTTGTTTAATCCCCACCCAAAGCAGCAGATGTCTCCTTAGTGCTCTGTACCGGCACAGGCAGGTACTGGCAGCATCATCTGGCTTCTGTATGATTCACATCATCGTGAGAACCTTGGTTTGTGAGATGTTCTCATTTCTCCATCAAATGGCTGCTTTCCTAGGACCTGCTCTGTTTTTGTTGTGACTCACCTGCGCTGCCCTTGAATTTAAGTGAATGGTGATGAGTACCCAGAGTACAGTTTATTATACCCTCTTAGTAAAATATTATCTTGGCTAGGGCAAGAGTATGGAATACTGGAATCCCATTTCACAATACATAAATGTAGACAGTTGCTGAAATCCTTTATTCTGGAAGGTAATTCATTTGCTTAACAGGTAGTTTGAGAGAAATACTACATATGTCATCTGTGAGACACTGAGAAATTATAGGGTGGGTAAGATATTCTTGCCCTCAAGGTATCAGCAGCCAAGCAGGGATGATGATAAGTCCTCATTGCATTTATTCTTATAAATATTTTTTAAGTGAAAAACTAGGATTTCAAAAGAGGAGGAGGTTACAAATACCAAAGTTTGTGTAAATATTTCCATATGATACAGGTACTTTTATAATATAACAGGAGTGCATCCTTACATGGGTAGGGGCTAGGCTTGGTTTAGTGTTGATGCTTTCTGATATTTAAGATCCCAGAAGTAAGAATATGAAGGATAAATACTGCTTTTGTTTTTTAGAAGCTGGCTGGTATGCTAGGAAGTAGAAATAGAGGAATCAGAGTATATATCATAGAAAGATTGAGGGTGGAGTCAGGACAGATGCATGGGAATATGGAGGAGACAGCTAGTTGCTCGGGGCACAATAGATTGGTGTTCTGGTGGTCAACAAAGAGAAACAAAATAGAGTCTAGGTCTGTTAAGGTCAAGAAAAGAACACTGTTCTATCTCTTTTAGGTTTTGAATTTAATTAGTTAACTTGGACAGTCAAGTTTCTACTGCCCCCTTCCCTCAGCAGGCTATTTTTAAAGGATAGCATTTTAAGTGAAAAGTCACAAGGGAAAAAAAAATCACCCTTTGTTTTACCACCACCACCAAATAGATTATAACATCAGAATTTATAGCTATTCAGTGTTTTGCACACATGTTTACAGATATTTAATGAAGACAGTTTCAGAAATCTCATGCCTAGCTGGATACAGTGATGTGCACCTCAAGTCCTAGCTATTTAGGATGCTGAAGCAAGAGATCATCTCAGCCCAGGAGTTTGACCAGCCTGGGTAACATAGCAAGATCTTGTCTAAAAATTAATCAATTAAATAAAATTTATCCTATATCTAACAGTCAGTGAGCACCTAATTAGTTGACTGAATTTTTTTTTTCATTTAAAATGTATGGTGCCTATATTCTTAAATTTTTCAAAGTTTTCTTAGTAACATGGTTTTAAACAACCATAGTATTCTTAGTAACATGGTTTTAAATGACCATAGTATTCTGTCATCTGAATGTGCAGTTGTCTTAGTGTGTTTTTTGTTGCTGTAACAAAATGCTACAGACAGGGTAACTTATAAGCAATAGAAATCTATCTGGCTCATAGTCTGGAGGTTGAGAAGTCCAAGAGCACAGTGCCAGCATCATGCCATGGCAGAAGGCAGAAGAACAAGAGAGCATGAGAGAACAAGCAGGCAAGAGGGAGTCCAACTGCTTTTATTAACACACCTACTCTTTCATAACTCCTCCCCAGATGATGTTAGCCTGTCTCTGAGGGCAGGGCCTTCTGGACAGCTCCACCTCCCAGCACTGTTGTACTGGGGTTTAAGAGTCAACCCATGTACTTTAAGGGGACTCATTCAAACTATAGCATCTATGGTTTATTTCTTCAGAATTTTTTGAACATTAAGGTGGTTTCCAGGGTTTTGTTTTTTTTTTCCCAATGTATTCAAGAACTCTACCCAGAGGATCTTTGTATATAAGTATATAATCTGGTCAGATAAATTTCCAGATACATTCCTTTAGATGTACTCACAGAGTGAGTATCTTTAAGACTTTTGATACAGGCTGCCAAATTGCCCTTTATAATGCCAAACATTATACAAGTCTGTGCTCCTACTCTGAGTTTTCCAAAATTCTTGCCAGGATTTTGACATTTCTAACACTTTCCAAATACTCATGTTTAGGATGGTGCAAAATGATATTTTAATTGGCACTATTTGGCACTCAAATACTCTTTTGAATACATGTAGATCCAGTTAGTGGTGGGGTACAACATTGATCAAAACATGCCCTCTTTGAAATTACATCATGGTAAGAGAGACAGTCTACATGTGAACAAAATATATAGTATGTTTCATCATGATACATTCTAAAAGGAGATAAACTGCTAAAGCAAAAAAGGGAGTTATGAAGTGTGTGTGTGTGTGTGTGTGTGTGTGTGTGTGTGTGTGTGGTGTAATTTTAGAGTGGCTAGGGAAAGCAGCTTTGGGTAAAGTCTTGAAAGAGCCAATGATATGAACATCTGGGTGAAAACTATTCCAGTTAGAGAAAATAGCAAGAGAAAAGACCCCAAAGGTGGAGTTGACTGATGTGCTCTGGGAACAGAAGGGATGAAGTAGAGAAATAGGAGGTGAGGTTGGAGAGGTAGTTAAGAGCCAGATCATGTATGGTCTTGAAAATCATAGTAAGGACTCTGGCTTTGAAGCCAACTGACTCACATTTTGAGGGGATCCCTCTGATAGTCATGTTGAGAATAGTTGTATATGAGTTTGAGAAAGGGGAGATATTGCTGTAGATGCAACAGAAAGTTATGATTTCTTGAACCACGGTTGTGGTAGGTTCTAGATACATGCTTAAGGTAAGCCAACAGGATTTTCTTAGGGTAGACGATGGGGGAGAGGAGTCAGGGATGGCTGTGAACATTTGTTGTGAGTGATGGATGGTGCTGCCATTAACTGGGATGGGAAAGGATGATGGAGACATGGATGTTGGTGAGAGGGTTGGGTATCAGGAACTCCGAATATTGAGATGAACAATATATTAAAGGAGTGCATAGAAAAAGTCTGGTCTAAGAACGTGAAATTGGGACTCAACAACCTATAGATGGATGATATATAAAGCCACCAGATAGCATGAGATCACCAAGACAGGAAATGTAGAAAAGTAGCAGGTCGAGGATACCTCTGGGATACTCCTAAGCTTAACAGAGTGGAAAGATGAGGAGGCATCACAAAGGAAACCAAGAAAGAACAGCCAGGAGTGTAGGAGGGAAGTCAGTCAAGAGTAATGTCCTCAAAGCCAAATTTATTAAGCATTTCAAGGAGAAGGGAGGAGTCAACTGCATTAAACAGTTAATGGGAGAATATGACAGCTAAGAGCACATTTTGTAGCAGGTGACAGAAAACCCAACCCTTTGGCTTCAACCAGGAAGTCTGTCATCATTTTCCTTTCAGTTCTTCTATCCCTCCTGCTTCGGCTTGTTGGCTTTTCTCACTGACATTTCATTTAAAATATGATCACTGAGAGTTCCACACACAACAACCTCTTGCTACAGTGTTCACAGGCTAAAAGCCAGGGACAATGTCCCAAGTAGGGCTTTCCCCAGACCTGCCTATCTACGTTTATCAGGGAGGAAAACTCTTCCTTAGCAGATTACGCCCCTGGTACTCTTATTCTTACATCTTACTGGCACAGATCCGATCACATGGTCACTGCTAACATCAAGAAAGGTTGAGAAGCAAGTAGTTGGCTTTTTAAACCTTTCTATAGGTGGCAAGCAGTGGAAATGGGGATTGAGAATGACAGTTGAGTAACCAGGAGAGGTGTTAGACACAGCAAGGCCACTTTCTAAAAAAATGGTATAGAATTTCCTTTTTTTTTTTTGAGAGCTTTTGTTCACTTATATTTTGGGACATAGAATGTTTTGCTAACTTAGTACCCTTGGTGCTCCCACTTGCCATTAAGTGGAGGGGATGGGGCTGGATGGGGGTGACGATAAGACTTGTGAAGTGGAATAGGAATCTGGCAGGTCAGGGGAGTGGTATTTGGGCTTAGGGGTGAGCATATTTCTGTAGGCTGTGTGTTCAAATCAGTGGTGGTATAGGTCTTCTGCAGTAATTCTGAGGCACACTAAGAACTGTCAGCAAAACTGTGATGCCTTCAGAAACAGTGCTGTAACAAGATCTCAGACTCATCACTTTCCACTGCAAATGTCCAAAGGGTGGCTGAAAGCAGGATTAAGGACTTGGCATCTCTACCTCCATTTTGCATCTGTCTCCTTTGCCCAGAGTCACCTTGGGTTCCAGGGACATTAGGTCTGATGGACAAACATCTTGTGGTAACTCAAGCTATCTCCTAGGCAACAGCAACATTCTTTTTGGTTTTTTTTTTTTTTTTTTTTTTTGGCGGTACTGGGGATTGAACTCAGGGGCATTCTACCTCCGAGCTATACCCCCAGCCCTAGTTTTTATTCTTTATTTTGAAACCGAGTCTCACTAAGTTGCGGAGTGCCTCACTAGGTAGCTGAGGCTGGCCGTGAACCCGGATCCTCCGGTCTCAGCCTCCCGAATGCTGGGATTACAAGCGGGCGCCACCACGCCCGGCTAACAGCAACATTCTTATCTCCGACAAGGTCCCACCTGACCAATCCTGAGGTAATGGTGGGCCAGACCATACCTAATCAAGTTCCCCCACTTTGGCAGCTATACAGAGTCTCCAGTTCTGCAAATCCCCAACCCTTGCCCTCATTCCCTTTTGTGTAAAACTTTAAAATTTTTGTCAGCACCTTGAAGACAAGGAAGTGGGTCTTCATTGTCTTCCCAGTGTTTCTACATTTATTAAATCTCCTTTCCTGCCTTTCACATTTTTTCTATTTGGTTTTGGGGGCAAGTGGCTCATTTGTTGGATCCCCAGAGTCAGGCCTCTAACTAACATAGGGCTCTGGTAACAGTGCTGTGAAACATACCTTTCTAAAGAATAGGTGAATTTTCCAAACTTGTTGACTGCAGTGTGGCTGGGTCCCAGAAGTTTTGATCTGTTACTTGCCCAACCCTGCCCACTGCTTCTGATGATGACTCATCAGAATTTTTCCACTAACACAACTATAGTTTAGTAGAATTATATTCTAATAATCTACTTTTCTGTTCCCCTAAAAGCAAGTAAAACTGGTGGCAAATATAAATAAAACATCAAATGGGTATTTGGATATCTAATATTTGCTAACTGCTGAAAAGGATGTAAAGAAGAATCTCTCCTTTTAGTACAGACTTAAGAGCAAATAAGATTTCTACTATTTACTTTTAGCAATTAAAAGAGAAATGAATTCAGCAAGCAGTTAATTCAGCAAGCACTGTACACTTTGTGCTAAGTCTAAGGGACAGAATTGAATCAGGTACTCGTCCTGTTCTCGGGGACCTTAGAGACTAGTCTAAGAGACGCATGGAAGCAGATGCTGGTAGATGCAAGTTGAAATGCTCAACAAGGAATTTGGAACATGAGTGGCATGGGATTTAGAAGGAGGGTGGGAGAATGAGTTGGAAGAGAGCCATGAGCATGGAATTGAATTGGAAGTGCTCATATTTAAGTAGCAGGCGTGAGCATTGGTATAATGTGGTTTCAGAGATGTCTAAGGATAGGAAACATACTTCATGGCTAAGTGGGAACATTTTTGCTATGAGGAAGAATTAGAAATTTGAGTGAAGACAAATTTTCTGACTGAAAACAAATTTGCCAAATGTTTGGCAAATAAACTACAGGAAGTAAAGATGAAGAGATGATTAAAACAAAAATAATGAGCCCATGTGGTAGCCCTGGCCTGTAATCTCAGTACTTGGGAGACCGAGACAGAAGGATTACAGGTTTGAGGCCAGCCTCAGCAACTTAGTAAGACCCTGTTTCAAAATAAGAAATAAAAAAGGCTGGGGGTGTAAGTTTGGAGGTAGAATTCCCCTGGGTTTAATCCCCAGAACCAAAACAAGACAAAAAGAATACTAATAATATAGCACCACCTGGTGTTAGACATTAGGCATTTTTAAATGCATTTTTTTCTCAAATTGATTTTTTTTGTTGCTGTTTTGATTGCTTTACCCCCACCCCCCGCCCGCCAACACACACTTTTGTAGCCTATATAGCAGCCTAATGTATGCATGGAGTCATTTGTTTCTTTTTGTACTGACATGTGGAGGGGTTCATATCAATTTGTTTCTGCTTTGATTTCAACTTTGCTGAAAGCTTTTTCATGATTCTTCTGGTCTATTTCCTACTTCAGAGATGTGTCTGTTAATTACTTCAGGTTGCAGGGTTCCAGCCACACTTCTTATAGCCTAATTGCCTCATGGTTTCTGCTCTTCTGCCTCTAAAGTGTCAGAAATAAGTCTGTGTGAAGCTTTCATCTTTCATCTGAAGTTACATGAGTCTGAAGTTACATTTTGTATTTCTGCACTCCATTATTAGTGCAGAAATTTGAGTTTACAAGCCTAAGACCCTGACTTTCAAAATGAATATTTGCTTTTTTTTTTTTTTTTAATCCCAAGGAAAATCTACTTGCCTGAAAACTGCACAGCCATCTTGGGTGAATTCGCCTCGACCACTTCCTAAAACCAAAGCGTCTGTGAAAAGTTGTGCGCTGAGGAGGGCAGGCAGTTCCCGGTCGATTGCCAGCAGCCACAGCGACCTGAGCACCCACAGCACCAACTGTAAGTCGGTCCTATGTCCCCTTTGGGGGTGGTGGAAACTGTAGTGATAAGAAAAACCAGGGCTCTGCAAAGAATCAGTAGACGTTTTGTTTCTGTACTGAGGGGTCATTTTGCATACTGCTTCTTTGGAATTGCTCAGAAAGTTTGGCAGGAAAAGCAAATTCTTTAAAAAGCATTCTCTTTTGATGACTGTGCTATGAAACAGTGAAATGATTATGTGTTGAAGGCACCTGGTGTGTTTTTGCATGAAGGAGTCTGAGTGCAGCATTTAATTTGATGGTGTTTTGAGGTTTCACAAAACAATAGCAACCTAGGGGCTCTTGGAACCCAATTGGAAATCAGAAAAAAAGATGACCATAGTTTCATCTACTTTGTAAATATCTTGTAGATGTGTATGCTGCAGTCTTTTGAGGCTAGAGGCTAGAGGCACTATGACTAATAAATTAGCATTTCAAGTGTGATTCCAAATAACTGATTCTAATATCATTTCAAGGCTAATTCTAAATAACTAAGATACAGGAGGATATTTTTAAAGTTTTCAATTAATGCTGAATTCTGTTTCCTGTGTATAAAGTGGGTGAATTGAGCTCTTTCTTTCACTCAAAAGATGTATTTGGACTCAGTACTTATTTTCTCATTTCTTTCTTGAATTAACTCACAGAATAATCCATGAATTAATCATTTCAAACAATCTTGGAATGCCTGCTGTGCCCAGATACCATGAAAGGCGTAGCCAGAGATATAGGATATAAATGAGATGGTCTTTATGATGTAGTTGAGGAGAAAGAAGATATTTATATGGATGACCGGAATTTCAGTTTAAAGAAGTTACAAGCATGTGAGAAGGAGTAAAGAATAGACCTCTCCACTTTAAGGGCAGATCAGTTTCTTCTTTTTGGAAAAGAGATAGGAACCAAGTAGAACAGCAATTATTGAAGACTTCTGCTTGTAGAACAGCTCATAGGGTGACCATACAATATTTCATGTTTTTTTTTTCCTCAAAATAACTTCTGTTACTTTGATTTTATACTTGAAGTAGCTGAGGCTCAGAGATGTTGTCACTGGTCCAAAGTCACACAGCATATATGTGACAGAATGGATCATAGAGGACAAGGTATGGAGTTAGTGAGAGTTAGTGAGCACAATTCTGACATTTCACTTAGCAGCAGTAGCTGGTCTCATAGGCAAGTAAGTGGCACTTTAGAAATACTGGAATATGTTGCTTAAAATCGAACAGGATTATTATCTGTTTATTATTTGCATTTTGAAGTTGTGGCAAAAAATCAGAAAGGTTTGCATGTAACAATAATCTTCTATGAATAGGAAAGGGTAATTCATACATGTATTTTAGGGGCATTTCTTTTCTAGCCTTTGGTGCTCCACAATGTGAATTTTAAAAAGAAACTGCTCCAACATAATCACCAATGTGTCCCCAAAGCCACAGCGATGAAATCTGTGACCCCGAAGGCACACATGCTGCCGTGCCATAGCCAGCAGCCATGTTCAGTTGACCACTGTTTCAGGACCGCGTCTGACACTCCTAAGGAGGCTGTAAAATGCCTTTGTTGTGCCTTTTTGTCTGTTAACAAAGGGGTTCCCCATACACCCACAGAGCTGTCTAGTGGCCATGTGTCCCTGTTGCAGATTAAGCATTCAGATCAGTGAGTCTCTTTCTTAGTTGGATTTGCTAGCTGGTTTAATCTGTTTTGTGTAGTGCCTTGAGCGCACAGATTTTTTTCCCCCTCCACTCTAATTCACTAAGAGCAAGCATGAGGCATATGAGCATGAACATGGCTGCAGTTTTTCCTGGTTGAGCTTGCTTTGATCCTTTTAAATGACTGTACCAGGAGGATTTCGCAGTTGTACAGAAACTGATATTTCTTCAAACATCTTTATCAATTCTACACTCACCCCGCCGGCTGGCTCAGAGAGGCACTATGACGCTACCTTATTGACACTGCTGGTTGTGGGATCCTACAGCCTTTGTATAATTCCTTTGTTAGCCACGTTCACTGGGAAAAGAAGTAGGTCGACGATTTCTGGTTTGATTCTTTTCTTTGTAAGCATGCTTAAATTTCTGTTCAATAAATTGGTTTTAGGACCTCTCAATTGTTGTTTTTATAACTTGTAATTTATGTTAACTATAGTATTTCTTAGGCATATTTATATATAGTTAAGATGTGAATGCTTCTGTATAAACCCCATTTTATTGTATATTTTATGTGTTTTGGGACTCTTACTAAATATAATTGAGTAATGTCAATATTCTTGGCAAATGGAATTAGTCTACTATCAAAGACTATTTGATTTTTTAATTTCTGATTAACCTAGTAGCTTTGTGCATATAGCTTATAATCCTAAGAATATAGAAAGCTAGTTTTCAAAAATTAAAATTGAAACATCACATCTTGATTCTGTTTTTTAGAGTTAATTTATAATTCATTTGAAAGTGTACATTTTTAAAGACTACCTCAAAATATGGGGAAAATCATGTTTTTCCATTTATGATAATGGAGGATCATGTTAGGAAATAGTCTTTTGATTAGTGTTTTGATTCTTATTGGCTTAAGCATTTGACCCCTTTTAAAGAATGCTGTTCTCTTGCATTGTCTGCTGGCTTCTTTGTGAATGTGATATTGTTAGTGGCATCATATAACAAGTTCTGAGATAGCATAGTGCTGTTGTGAAATTTGCCTCTGGTTTTCGAGTACTTTGGGATCCTAAAGAAATAACATTAACTGAGTTAAAAAAATGACTGGAAGGAGATGTGTAAGACAATAAATTTTTCTTATTTGGAAGTTTTAGCAGGTTATTTGTGTTCTTTTAAGCATAAAAAAATTTCAAGTTAGGGTAATGATTTCCTTTGAATATTAGCTTAGAAGGCTGCACGGTAGTTTCTATACCAAATGCATTAATTTATAGAGGTTAAATATTATAAGCTCTTTCAGACTCAGATACCTAGCATTCGTTTTTTGTTTTTTGTTTTTTTTTTTTTTTTGGTACTGGGGATGGAACCCAGGGCATTCTACCTCTGAGCTACATCCCCAGTCCTATTTCTTCTTTATTTTGAAACAGGGTCTCACTAAGTTGTGGAGAGCCTCACTAAGTAGCTGAGGCTGGCCACGAACCCGGATCCTCCAGTCTCAACCTCTCAAGTACTGGGATTACAAGCATGTGCCACTACGCCCGGCTCCTAGCATCCATTTTTTAAGATCATTAAGATAATTGGATAAATATAAATGCTATAATCTAGGTCTTAAATAGAGTCCAAGGTTTGGGGACGATTGTGCAATTTAGAAGGTCTTGAGAGAGTGCATAATTTTGCCACACTAGCAGAAATATCAAGTCCAGAGACTTCCTTCCCCTTTGGCCATGAAAGCATGTTTATTTTTTGAGAGCAGATGGTGTGGGGCAACATAAGAGATGAAAACCAAAGCTATTTGGACTCTCTTGAAATAGGAGATCAGAGAGAGACTAAAGAAACAGAGTGTTCTTTTCCTCCACGTTGGTGGCCAGTCCTGGCTGAGACACAGAAAGGGGCACTCACCTCAGACTCATCCTGATTCCCCTACTGGCTCATGTGAGATTGGATAGTCATTCTCTTCTCTTTGCCTCTGTCTCTCATCTGATGAATGAGAGGGGAAGGAATAGGTTATCCTTACAATCCTCAAAGCAGCAGCTGTGGCTTCTTTTATTTCTTTATTACAATAAGATGAGGCCTGGTCTTTGGAAGGGGAGAGTGTTTTAAGTTGTTCAAGTGATTGTCCAGGTTCAGAGGGGAAGTTTTGTCTTTCATTTGGTAATGTCTACCATAGATGGGGAAGAGATGTGAGACAGGCAGTATATACTGCTGACTCAACAGCATAAGACTTATAGTATTTATACATTTCTTAATAAACTGTTTAATAAGGAAATATCTAGAATGATACTAGTTTTCTTCTAGTTCATTCTGCTTTAGCATTTTTCGTGTGTGTGTGTGTGTGTGTGTGTGTGTGTGTGTGTGTGTGTATGTATAATTTTTTTTTCTCTTTTTGGTACTAGAGGTTGAATCCAGAGGCATTCTATCTTTAAGCTACAACTACACCCCCAGTCCTATTTTATTTTTTACCTTGAAACAGTCTTGCTAAGTTGTTGAGGGCCTCACTAAGTTGCTGAGGCTGGCCTCAAACCTGCTGTGCTTCTGTCTTAGCCTCCCAAGTACTGAGATTACAGGCATATGCCGCCACACTCAGTTTCTAAGGTGTATTTGAGATATTATTCTTATTACAAATCTGAGTGATTTTGCAATTTTTAAAATTTTAAAGCTTTGACTTTCAGTAGTGGTTTGATTTTAAGCCAGGTGGGCAGATGATCTGGCACAGTTGAGAGTGTTAAACTGATTCACAAAAAATTCAGGAAATGAACAGAACAGAATGTTGGCTCTGTATATATGTACATAATTTAATAATCAAAACAAAAAATAATTTCAACTAGATGCTAGATTATAGCACAAAATGCTAGTTTGCAAACAAATGTATGAAACAATGATAAACTTTTCATTATCAGCAATTTTTTTTTGTGTGTGTGTGGTGTTAGGAATTGAATTCTGGGGGCAAGTACTCTACCCTCACCCCCAGCCCCTGATGAATGCTTTTTTAGTAGGAAAGTGATTTCTTCTGCTTAGACTTTTCTAAGAATATCACTTTATTTTCTTTTCAGATTCTGCCCCTCCTCCCTCCCTCCCCCCCCCCTCACTTCACTTCACTTCACTTCACTTCACTTCAAATATGTTTTGGTTTAGGGAAATGAAAATAAGGATTCCAGAGAATCTGTTAGTCTGGCCTAATTGAGATAGCTAGGACCAAGATCACAACACAACAGGAGAAATCATAAGAACTGAGACCCAGATGATTGCAGGTGGAATTTCACATTTGATTTTACAGACCAGCTAGCTGTCACTGAGTGGTTATAGCCCCTAGAGCACTGTGTTGAGATGATTCTGAGGATGCATTTGGCCTCCATGGGACCCTTGAAATAGCTATGTGTTGTCTGTTTCCGTATCTGATATCCATACCTGCTTGTTATACACAAGGAGGTGAAGTGCTTCAGCACATCTAGGCAGTGGCTGACTCAGGACCGGAACTTGGGTGTCCTAGGTCTCATTCCATTGCTTAAAACTGTTATGCTTCTTTTACTGTATTGGAATTACCATCACTGAAGAGTTTATCATCTGGGTGTAATAACTTCAGAGGAGGAAATATTTGGATATCATCAGGATACTGTACCAGATGCCATGTCAGGGACTGAAGCAGAGGACAGGAGAAATACTTTAAGGGCATTGTGCCTCATAGTACTATCTATCCTTCAAGTTGGAGTTCACTAAGAATCAATTGGTTGGCCTAGAGCAGAGTGGTTCAAGGGTCAAAAAAAAGGTAATTAGTGTTGGGTCATAAATGTATGTTCAGTTTAGCACAGTTTGTCCCAAAGTGGGATGTATGTATAATAGATAATCAGAGTGTGAATATATAGTGTGTGTTTTATATAAGCATATAAATGTATATAAAGATATAAATATGTGTGTTTAAGTCAAATGCAGATATTTTATCCTTGATATATGGATTTGAACTTTTACATGTTCCAGAATTGATAAGGGATCTAGTTCTGGATCTTTGTTGTATTGAGGCTGAGGACCGGCAGAGAAGCAGTTCATCTCCAGGACAATACCTCCTGTTCTTTTTTTTTTTTTGCGGTACTGGGGGTTGAACTCAGGGGCATTCAACCTCCGAGCTATACCCTCAGCCCTATTTTTTATTCTTTATTTTTTGAAACCGAGTCTCACTAAGTTGCGGAGTGCCTCACTAGGTAGCTGAGGCTGGCCGCGAACCCGGATCCTCCAGTCTCAGCCTCCCGAATGCTGGGATTACAAGCGTGCGCCACCACGCCCGGCTGTACCTCCTGTTCTGTGTGTGACAGGGAACCAGGGGTCAGGAGTACCCTGCCTTTGTGTCTGAAGTTTAGAAAAGCATGAAGTTAGCATCATACAATTTTATTTTAGGTTAAAAAATTGAACTGAATTTAATTTTTCAAAATGTAAATAAGTTTCTTATTTGCTACTAACAAAAAATTGCTTAAGGAAAGGCAATTGTTATAAATCCTGGTTAAGACTCTATAATAACATCATTTTCTTCCTTTATTGGATTTGGTTCCACAAAAGCTGAAATGCTTATTGAAACCGGATATCCATTTTGTGTGGGAATCTAATAAATAACCTCTACGAGATTTTGGTTCTGTCATTTTAAGACTATAAAGTCATTCCCCATCCATCCTTTAGAAAGTTATGTTGAATTTTATAGTAGCAGGGTCTTTAGGTCTGTCATTCCCATTAATTTAATGCCAAGTTTAAAAAAAAATGTCTACCTTCTGGGAATTAGAGAAGAGGACAGGAAATTGACAGAAGCTTGTCAGCAGGAGGGAAAGCTCTGTGTTGATTTGACTAATATTAGAAATGTTATCTGGGCACAAGAATTAACAGATGGCCTATTGTACAGGAATTGGACGAGGATCAGGGGAGAATAGCAAGTCTTTACAAGTCGCTGATGTAACATCTATAGGCACCCTTGTAGGAACTGGGATAGTTCAGCCTACTGAAAAATGTCTAGCTGTCTTCACATTTATAATGTGTTTGTAAGCAACATAGACATCTTGTCCTTTGTTAGAAGTATGAAGTGAGGAAAAAGATCAAAGTTGGTAATAAAAAATTTATGAACATAAGTATTGACAGCAGAAGAGAATTGGATGCTTAGACTTACTGCAAATTAATTAGAAATAAAAATCAAGTCTTGGGGAAGGGGAATTTGTTTCTATAATATAGAAGATGATTTTTATTATTTAGATGAGGAGTGCCTTTTATTTGTTTTTGCTTTGAGGCTGGACACCTTTGTAATAGGGCTTATGTTGGCATTCCAACTTCTTTCTGCAGCAGCTGGGGACCAGGGCCAGATCTCATCCTGGAGTTTGTAGTTTGTTATTGTTTTTTAATCATTAACATAAATTGCTGCCTGCACTCTGTCTTGTACTCATGGAGGTAGATGCTTCTCCTGTCTGTCCATTGGATGTGCTTGTTACACAGCAGAGCTGGCCATATAATTTATCTCCTCACTTTTATCTAGGATGAAAGCTGAACTGGACAAGATGCATAAACTTGGGCCGTGCCACACAAACCACAATGCATGGTCACACTGGCTATAGCTTTTACTTTGCATCCTTGAGAACATGAATTATCTTTGTATTTTCAACATTCAGTAATGATTGACATGTTAAAGGTGTTTATTGAACATTTGTTGATTCAAGGAGGAAAGAATAAATGTGGAAGATTGGTACTGTATTTATTTGTAAAATAAAATGTACTTTTCTCTTTTATTTCAGCTGGCAATGCTGCTGCCATCAAGTATGAGGAGAAACCTCCAAAGCCAGCATTTCAGAATGGCTCAGGATCCTTGTATTTGAAGCCTTTGGTACCCAGAGCTCACGTACACTTGCTAAAAACACCTCCAAAAGGTATGATCCTAATTGTGGATAGAAGGAGGGCAAAATGTTTTTTTAAAATTATTTTATTAGTGCATTGCAATTCTACATCATAGTGAGGTTCAATATGATACAGACATACATGCCCACAGCTCTTGGTGTATTGGAGGACAAGACTTTTAAAGTCCCTGACTAGTAGGAAGTTACATTTTCACAATTAGATTTATAGTGTATTTAACAATTATTTATTTTTTAATGTCTGTTGAATAAGGAGATATACTACATTTTTACACTGAGTGAGTTCTTGTTCTAAAGATTAGTAGGCAGTGTGGATAAAACTTGTTGCATATAAATCAGCAGGCAGAATGAGGGTATCAGGTGAAAAAAAAAACAAAACTTCTAGAGTGATATTATCATAAGATAGTGCTCTAGAGCAGTGAACTGATACAGACTCATAGAAAGGAGTAGAAATACACAATTTTCTTTCCATCTGTGTGGGTGTTTCATGTTTATTAGTTTCATATCTTTGGTCTAAGACTATAACCCCCCCCCCCATACACACACACATTCCCCTGCTGAGGATCAAACCTAGGGCCTCATGCAAGCTAAACAAGCGCTCTACCACTGAGTCACATCCCCACCCTGACCATGTTCTTTTTTCCCCTGCTCTTTATCTCATCTTTTCTGTGTCACTCACTTTTTAATTTCTGGGACTACTAAGACCAATTTTCAGGTTTGCAAGACATGTGGTATATACTTAACATGGCAGGTTTTCATGTGACTTCATCACAGTGAATCTGAAGCACATCAGTTTTCTTTGTCCTTAGTGAATTGAAAGATTGCTCTTAACTGAAAGAATAATTGACAATGATAAAACCCACAAAATGAGACCCATATTTATGTTAGAGAATTCTGAAAACAGAGAAACATACAAATATCTTCCTTAATTTTACCAACCACAAATTATCATTGCATTTTCTTCTAATTTTTTCCCTCAGCATATAAACATGGCTTTGTTTAAAAAAAAAAATTGAAGTCATAGTGTTCACTTTTCAGTATATTGCTTTCTAATAATTAGTAATATCTAATGAGAGGTATTTTTGTTTGTTTTTTTACTTTAAATGGTGCTATGCTTAAATTCTGTGGTGTCTAGTTTAGTTTATACTGGAAAGTATCTGACTTTTATTGTGTATAATACAGAGATGAATACCTTTGAATATTAATCATTGTTCATTGTTTCAGATTCTAATTATTTCCATGGGCTATCCCTGGAATGGGCAACTAGGGGGGTTAACTGTATGAACCTCTTTGACATTGTTAGTATATATTACTAAGTAACTTTCCTAAAAGGTATTCTCACAGCAGTGTAGAAGGATCCATTGCTTAGCATCCTCGTATGTGTGTGCGTGCACATAATCGTGATAATCAAAGAGTAAAGAAGCATATGTTCTCCCTAATATGCAGATGCTAGGGAGAAGATGGGGCATAAGAGGGTCTCCAGATGGAAAAGGAGAGACCCTCAAAAAGCAAAGAAGTTGATTTAACCGAAGGGGATGGCTGTGGGGGGGCACACGATGTACTTACACAATTATATCAAGGTCACTCACTAAACTGAACTTGAGAGGGAGGAAGGGCGAGGGAGCAGGGTGGGAATTGGGGAAGGGGTCAAATGAGAAATGTGTGCACATATGTCATTATCAATTTGTACCTAACAAAGATGTATAGTTACAATGCACCAATTATTACAATAAAAAATTTTTTAAAAAAAGAATCGTGATAATTTGAAGGTTACTGACCTGATTACTGTTTATCTACACTTTTTTCTTGTTACTGAATTGAAGAGACAATACACATAAATATTGGGTGAAAGACTCTTCAGTGTGCCAGCGGGTTCCTATTTGTTCAGGCCATTATATACATTTCTGAGGCATCACATGCCCCCTTGCTGCAATGACATGAAGATGTGAAACTGGTTTTTATTCATGATGACAAAGCCCTATGATCCACATAATAGTAGATGAAAATAAATGTGAAACTTGGCCACTGAGGCAGTTTTCAGGGAAGGAGAACTAAGAGATTCCACTGAAAACTTTGTATAAAAGGGAGCTCTGGTATTCTACGGTGCCTCACTATTGAATTTGTAAGTTTTGAATCACAAAGGTTTTATTTGAGTGGGAATCAGTTCTTTCCATTTATAATAGCCACATATTTTAAGAGATTGTCATCTTTGTAAAATTCCACAGATAGAATATGGCAGCTAGTTCTATAGTAATCCACATATGGTTTGTGGTAGAAATGACCGTTTGAGGACAAGGATGGTCACTCCTAGTTTTCTTTTTTTTTTTTTTTTTTTTTTTTTTTGAGGGCTGAGACAACTTATAGCTTCACCATTCCTAGTTTTCTACTAGTGATTTGCAGCTCTATGTCTGTTGCCACTCCTTGTATTCTGTATTGTATGGGTTTGGAAAAAAAGCTTAAGTATATTTTTTTTCACAGTTGAATAAAATTGGCACTTTAAGAAAGCATGCATTGGTGGCCCCTTTCATAAAGTCTGGCTCCTCTTTGTCAGTAGTGGGAGGACAATATGTGCTTAGTAAATGTGTGAATTTAGCATTATTAAAACTTGAACATTAGCTGTTCTTAACTGAAAAATACTGTGGCTTGTTCCATTAAAACTGACCATATTTAATTTGTGATAATGAATTCATATTGGTCATACTGTCATTTTGATATTATTTGGGATATCATTCTATACTTAAAATGTACTTGATGAAAGTTTATTTTATTTTAGTGTTACTTTCTACCTGGAACCTAAAGTTTAGATGCTAATGGATTGCTTTTGAAAATAAATCACTCTTATTTACAAAAATATTTTTGTGTGATATTTCCAAAAACATGTGTTTATTTAATGTTACAAACATGTTATTTCTTTTATATTTTAGGTCCTTCAAGAAAGAATATATTTACAGCTTTTAATTCAGGTAAGTGACCACTTTAAATATGGATGGAGAAAAAAATCTTTTTGTAAAGTCATGTTATTAAAAGTATATAAATTTATTTATAATTATTTCTCACCAGTATGTTTATAAATAGAATTTCAGATTTTGAGGTGTAAATAACTTTATGATTTGGACCATTTAGGGAGCAGGATGGATAAGCCATCTGATGCATAAAAATATGTTTTATGAATAACAGATAATTTTAGTTTTTAAAACATGATTTTGTTAATATGATCCATATGAAATAGAAAATATACTTTTTTCAAGATAAGTACAACTTTTCTTAATTATACATAAAAATGGAATTCATTGTGACATGTTTGATCCCCTTTCCCTCCCCTCTACCTTCCTCTGGCCCCTTCCCTCTTCTCTACTGATCTCCCTCTATGAGATTCCTCCCCCATTATTTCCCTTTTTTCTCTTTAGTTTCACATATGAGAGAAAACATATGACCCTTGGCTTTCTGAGTCTGGCTTATTTCACTTAGAAAATATGTCCCACAAATGACATAACTTCATTCTTCTTTATGGCTGAGTAAAACTCTATTGTGTGTATATACTATAATTTCTTTATTAATTTGTTGATGGGCACCTACCTGGTTCTGTAACATGGCTATTGTGAATTATGGTGCTATAAACATGGGTCTGCATGTACCTCTATGCTGACTTTAATTCTTTTGGATATATATATGGAGGAGTGGTACAGCTGGGTTATATGATAATTTTTTGAGGAACTTCCATACTTACTCCCATAGTAGTGAAATGGAGTGTCTCCTCTTACAGGGTTCTTGTCTAGTGGATTTTAACAAATGAATATGAAAGTTTATTTTAAGTCAAGGAAGGATAGAAGACAAAAAGAGCTCCCACACACACACATGGGAGAGCCCCCAAAAGAAAGTAACCCCCAAAGCTCTTGGGAGGTGAGCTTTTAAACCTTTTTGAGGTTCCCCTCTGCTCTTTTCTGATTGGTCACAATTAGGTCTTGGAAACTATCTTTTGACCAATTTCAATCCTTAATTTGAATTGTTATCTTGTGGGCTGGTGGGTCCTGATCTCCTGGTGCCCACTGGTCTCTCACCTCCCGGCTTACCCCCCCCCCCCCTTACAGAAGGTGATACAGGTGGCTCTTTTTAATCCCTCCTCAGATCCTCTGCACTGCTTCAGTAGTTGTATGAATTTGCAATCCCAGTGATAGTACATAAGCTTTCCTCCCCCTGCTACTTATACACATTCTTATTAGCAATAAGTGCAGTTTTTAAATTGGATCATCTTTAATTGCTAAATGTTCTCCAGATCTAGTTTTAATGCCTTTTATCGGTTTAGCAGCTTATGTTTTTCTGTTCTTTTTTACACTTCTACTGGATATCTTCTTCCAAGATAGCTTGCAGCTTCAACTGAACCATGCTAAGAATCAAAGACTTTGTCTCTTGAGAAGACATAGATTCATAAAATAAAATCACTGCAATTCTTGTACATCATATGAAGCTGATCAGGTCCCCCATATACTACTTACATTCTCTACCTTTACATATAGGGGTAATATAGCTATGCGGTTCTTAGTCCATTGCAGATAAGAACAGGAAATCAAGCCAGGTGTAGTGGCGCACACACATAATTGCAATACTTGGGAGACTGAGACAGGAGGATCGCAGGTTCGAAAATCAGTAAGCATTATCAGAAAGCTGAATCATGTGGTATCTCTGTATGTAACAGTTTGAGAATCTGCCAGACTGTTTTCCAAAGAGGCTGTACCATTTTATATTCCCACCAACAGTATATGAGGGATCCAGTTTCTCTGCATTCTTGCTAAGACTTCCTTTTGTCTTTCTGATGATAACCATGCACCTGGGTGTGAAATGGTATCTCACTGTGTATTCAATTTGCATTTCCCTTAGGGCTAATGAGGTCTAGCATCTTTTCATGTGCTATTGGCCACTTGTATATCTTCTTTGGAGAAGTGTCTATTTGCATCCTTTGCTAATTTTAAAAATTGGATTATTTTTATTATTGCTGAATTGTAGTAGTTCTTTATGTAATCTGGATATTAGACTCTTACAAGAGATACTACTTGTAAATGTGTTTTCCCATTTTGTGGGCTATCTTTTCAGTTTATAGTGTTCTTTGAAGCACAACTGTTTTTTAATTTTGACAAGATTTAGTCTATTTTTTTCTTTTATTGCTTTTACTATTGGTGTTATATCTCAGAAACTTGCCTAATCCAAGGTCATGAAAATAATTTCCTGTAAAACTTTTATAGTGTTAGCTAAAGTGTTAGGTCTTTGATCCATTTTGAGTTTTTGTTTTTTGGTGCTGGGAATTGAACCCAGGCCCTCACACATTCTGAGGATGTGCTCTATCACTGAACTACACCCTAGGCCTCATTTTGAGTTAACTTTATAAAAATTAAAATGGTGTGAGACATTTTAATGTATGTGGACATCCAGTTGTTGAGAGTATTTTTTCCTCCTCCATTAAAATGTTTTGGTACCTTGTCTTAAATAATTATGAGAGTTTATTTCTGGACCCTAAATTATATTCCATTTTTCTAATACTACACTGTCTTGATTACTGTAATATAGTTAAGTTTTGTAAATAAGAAGTGTAAGTCATACTTCTTTTCAAGATTGTTTTGGCTCTTCTGAGTCCCTTGAATTTTCATATGAATTAGGATCACCTTTTCAACCTCCCTAAAGAAATCAGCTGGGATTCTGGTAGATACTGCATTGAAGCTTTAGATGAATATGTGAAATATTGATATCTAAACACTGTTAAGCCTTCTGATCCATGAATATAGGGAGAGCTTCCCACTTAGATGTTCTTTAATTTCTTTCAGCAATATTTTATGGTTCCGAAGACACAAGTTTTGAATATATCTTTTGTTAACTATTATTTCTTGTGTGTGATTATTCTGTGCTTTGGATGTTGTCATTGGTTCTGGTCACAGTAAAGCAGCTAGTTCAGTAAGTGTAATATGCCTATTTTAATTGATATAAATATCAGACTTGGAAAAATAGTCTTAATTCGTATCTCAAGTCTATGATCATATAAATTATGGTAGAGTATATTTCTTTGGAAGGCATAGTAAATATTAGTCGTTAATATTTACTTTTTTACTTAGAAGAAAAGCTATAGCACTAGGCATATTCCTTTGTTGGAATGATTCCTTTGTTGGTTTTTGGACCGATGTTGGACCTTATTTCAAAGACGCTGGCAGATAGAGTTTATCAGAATGGCAAATTAACTCTTGATTAAGTAGGGAAAGAAGTGGAAGGTACTAATCATGTTATAGGTTTTTTGTTGTTGTTGTTTTCACTGTGGAGTAGGAAATGGGATATGTGGCACAGTTCTGGAATACCTGACTCCAATTTCCCACTAACATTTTTAAGTTAACTTAATGTTCTAATATTTTTCAGTGGAAAAGGATATATTTTAAGAGGTTGACATTGCAACTTAATCTAGATTGTGTGATATGTCTATGTATTTTCCTAAAATAATCATGACTATTCCAGGTTCTTCTGCTTATAGTTATTATCATACTATTATGACTCTGATGAGGAAAAGTTGCCATGTGTCAGCTTTTGGAACCACTCTGATGCTAAGAAGTGGTGTCTAAGCAGCCAGTGACTTTTGAGTGGTTCACTGAGCCTCTGCCATGTTCATTTTCATTTCTGTGTACTTGGAAAGATTGATCTGTATTCCATGAATGCAGATCTTCTTAATCATCTTCATATTTTTTCAGCAAATAGTCATATTTTAGATGATACAAAAGACATTTTTGTATACAAACATGCACACAAACATGCTCCTCTGAGCACTGATTTTTTTTTTTTTTTTTTTTTTTTTGCGGTACTGGGGATTGAACTCAGGGGCATTCTACCTCTGAGCTACACCCCCAGTCCTATTTTTTATTCTTTATTTTGAAACGGGGTCTCACTAAGTTGTGGAGTGCCTCACTAGGTAACTGAGGCTGGCCGTGAACCCAGATCCTCCAGTCTCAGCCTCCCAAATGCTGGGATTACAAGCGTGCCTCACCACGCCCGGCTGAGCACTGAATTTTAAGTCATTATACTATGGCTTTGAGATTATTTTATTTTTTAGCAGTTAACAATGGTGAAAGTTATAGCTGACTAGCTTCATATCCTTTAATTTTAGTAAAATTGGTAAAAAATAATTAATTTTAATAGCAGCATTTTGGCACGCACCTGTAATCACAATACTTGGAAAGCTAAGACAGGAGGATAACAGTTCAAGACCAGCCTCAGTAACTTAGGGAGACCCTGTTTAAAAAAAAAATAGGGCTGAGGGTATAGCTGAGTGGTAGATTACTCCTGGGTTCAATCCCAATTCCACACACAAAAAAGTATAGCAGTTTGCCGATTTCCACAAAGTTTAGCATGCAGATGTTTAGAAATCAATCTTTAGTTTTTTTAAAATATGTGATTTTAAATAAAATTCAGGTAACTTAATATCTTGTTTCATCACTTAATACACAGTGATCACTTTTAATGATGGCCTCATTTAGCCTATACATAGCATTTAACCACTCCTCTTGAATATTTAGGATGCTTCTTATTACATTCAGAATGTTTTTGTGGTAAATATCTTTGCAATTAGCACTGTCAAAGTTTGGGGAATTTTTTTCTTTTTCATTTTTTTTTTTTGTACTAGGGATTGAACTCAGAGGTGTTCTACTTCTGAGCTACACTCCTAGCCCTATTTTATTTTTATTTGGAAATAGGGCCTCACTAAGTTGCTGCGGCTGGCTTCGAATCTGTGATCTTGGGATCACAGGCATGCACCCCCATACCCGAATGGGGAAATTTTTATTCTTAAAAGTAGTATCAATAAACATGCACATATTATAATCATTTAACTTAAATAACCAAATTATTTTCCAAAAGCTTCGCATCAACTTATGCCATGAACAACAACATAAAAGAGTGGTGCTGGTTTCACCCATACCATGGTCGACATTGGATATTATTTAATTTTTTGACTAACATAGTATTTGAAAATGTTACATCATTGTTTCAGTTTAATGTTTAATTTGTTATTTTAAGGAAATTTCATCATCTCATAAGACAGTAAAGAAGAGCAGGAAGAGAAGGAATTCCTGAGGCACTGGGTATTGATGTGAACCTTGGTCTGGACACTCTATTTGTGTCCTGACCTTGGGCTAGTGGCTAAGCTTCTCCAAGTCTCAGGTTTCTCATTGGACAGTGTGGGTGTGGGAATGCTTAGGGAATAATTTCCATTATGGGAATAATGTTGACATTGTAGAATTTTTGTATACAAGGCCTCAAACTGTAGCTACTTCTACTGCTAGGGATGATAATGATGACCATCCTTTCTCTTGTTCTTACAATTCTAGTGGCTTATTTTTAGAATTCTTTTCAAGGCAACTGAATTATTTTAAATCCTTAAAGCAAGCAGGAAAGACTACTTAAAGTCAAGAACCATTCTCATGGGATCTAACTGTTGTAATTTATTTAAAGGTTATGATACTATAAGATTCTAGACAACGCTGACTCTAAATAAACTTGACTTACCGTTTATAAGGAAGATGTCACACATACCACAGTATGCTATTATTACCTTGGTTCTACCACACAGGGAAGCTGTTTAGGGGATATTAGAGGCATCAGGGTTTGTTTATCTAGCTCCCTGATTGCTTTACACAAGATTGTCAGTCTCCAGAGCCATGTCGTCTGCCCTGGAAAGAAGAAATGCAGCTCCCCTTCCACACTGTTTAGTAAAGTTGCCACGTGGTAGGGAAGCTTTCTCTATCTTCTTTTTTCAAGTGTTAGGAAATGGCTGGAAGTTGCAAATCTTCTCTGGGGAGTGATGCTATGCTTCCAGTTATTCTCTGGTGAAAGTAGAGATGAGGCTGTCTCCCATTGCTGCCTTATAATTATCGTAACTTCCTTCTCCTACCTAAAGGGCAGATGCTATATAGATATGTGACAAATTTGGTGTTTCAAATTGGGGAGAAGGGTCATTAGGTAAATCTCACTGGGGCCAATATTATCTTGTCAGCAGGAGCTAGATCTCTTTTTCATACATTACACACAAATGTATTACAGATGGATTAGTTTTAAACACAAAAATTAAAGCATGTAAATACAAACTTGTGTAGAAAGTCTTTTTAGGAGCACTGGTATAATAGAAGACATTAATAAATATGACAGCAAATATTTTATGTTCCCCCTTCTCAAAATCACCATAAACAATACTAATAAGCAAAGAACAAATTGAGACAACTTACATTCTAATATTTAGGGCTCTTTCAAATCATCAAGATAAAGACAATTCCACAATAGAAATTAGTAGGTTGTACTACCCTAAGAAACCTACAGTTCCCATGCAATCTCTATTAAAATCCTGTTGACATTTTCCACAAAAATAGAAAAAAAAAATCAAAATTCTATGTGGAACCACAAAGGACCAACAAATAGCCAAAACAATCTGGGAAAGAAGAACAAGCTGGAGCCATCACAATTCCTGATTCAAAATATATTACAAAGTTACAGTGATTAAAACTGTATGGTAAGCTGAGCATGGTGGCCCACACTTGTAATCCCAGTACTTGGGAGGCTGAGACAAGAGGATCGCAGGATTGTGGCCAGCCTCAGGTACTTAGTGAGGCTCTCCACAAAATAAAGAATTAAAAATGGGATGGGGGTGTAACTTAGAGGTAGAATGCCCCTGGGTTCAATCTCGAGTACCACAAAAAAAAAAAAAAAAAAAGCAAAGCAAACAAAAAGTGTATGCTAGTTGCATAAAGCTAGACACACGGACCACTGGAATAAAATAGCCCAGAAATCCATGCGTACATGATCAGCTGATCTTTGTTAAAGGGAAATGATGGTCTCTAGCAATCTTGGGAAAACTGGATAGCCACATGCAAAAGAATGAAATTGAATCTTCATCTCACACCATATACCAAAAACTCGAAATGGATTAAAAAATTAAACATGGGTCTTAAAACTCTGAGAAAAAAGCATAGGATGGGAAAGCTTCATGACATTGTTCTTGGTATGACACCAAAACCACAGACAACAAAAGCAAAATTAGATAAGTGGTACTCCATCAAAATTTCCTTCTGCAGAGCAAAGGAAACAGCATGAAAGGCAGCCTGCAGCATGGAAGAAAATATTTGCAAACCATATATCTGGCAAGGGATTATTTATCAAACAAATCTGGAAGAGAGTTGCCCTCCCACATGCATTGCAGCATTATTCACAATACTACAGTATGGGAATGGGAACAATACAAATCACTCATCAGTGGATGAGTGGTTACGAAAGATGTGGTATAAACACACAAAGGAATATTATTCAGCTTTTAAAAAGAAGGAATTCCTGCCATGTAACAGAATAGATGAACCTTGAGGAAATTATGCTAAGTGAAATAAGCCAGTTACAGGACAAATACTGCAGGAAGCCACTTATATGAGATATTTAAGGTAATCAAAATCACAGAAGCAAAGTGTAGAGTAAGTGGTTTCTGGGCACTGGCAGCTGGTTGCCAGGAAAGGGGACATTACTGTTCAGTGGGTACAGAGTTTCAGTTATGCAATATTAAAAAGTTTGAGAGCTCTGTTGTACAACATTGTGCCTATAGCTAACAGTATTATACACTTAAAATTTTGTTGAGAGGGTGGATCTCATGTTAATGTTTTTGCTACAATAATAATAGACTAATACACTGAGACTCTCATCAACCTAGAGAGACCCTGTTTCAAAATAAAAATTAAAAAATAGGGCAGGGGTTGGGCATGGTGGCACACACTTATAATCCCAGTACTTGGGAAGCTGAGACCGGAGGATCTGGGTTTGCGACTATCCTCAGCTACTTAGGCCCTCTGCGACTTAGTGAGACCCTGTTTCAAAATAAAGATTAAAAAATAGGGCTGAGGGTGTAGCTCAGAGGTAGAATCTGTGTTCAATCTCCAGTACCCCCTCCCACACACAGAATTACAGTAGCTGTGACATACAGCAAAAGCCTCTGTCCAAGAATTCCATTATTAGAATTAATTAAAAGAAAATGACTTATTTATTGCTTTTCTGAGTTACTTAAAATGGGGGAAAATTGGAAATAACGGAATAGTTGAATGTCTTGCAGATATTTAAATAATTGACATTTTAATGATGTTTTTGAAGCCATAAAATTAACAAATAGGCTATTTAATCCCTTAGAAAGATAAGTGTGAAAAATTAGGTTTTATAAGCTCTAATATTAAGTTTAAAAAATCCAGTCACAGAGCAATGTGATATGCAAGTACCTTAAACACTTTTTAAGAATCTGATGAATATGTGAGGGTTTTAAAAAACAACATTGTACACAAAATAAAAGCATTATTACTTTTAAATTAAGCTTTTATTTTGGAAGATGAAATAAAAGGCAGTTTTACTGTTGTTGAATATGTTACGATTTTATGGGTGTGTCGTTTGAATTTTTTTCTAGTTGTTTCATGAGATTTCTTTTTATATAATTACAATACAGACTATTTTCCTACTAAGGAAGAAGATGTTATGGAAAAATTTGGCCTTGAGTTGAACATTTCACAATTGAAATAAAGAATTGAACTTACTATAGTAAAGATTGTTTTGATGGGTATTGTGTGTCGGAGGATAAAGAGATAAACATTATGACTCACATTCTGTATTAGGCCAAGGAAGGTTGGTTGGGTAGAGATGCTTGAATCAGTTGATTTAAATTTATTTTTTCTGATTCTTTATGATCATTAACAACAACAAACTGGTCCCACTTGGAATGTATTTCCTGGCATCTAAGTGCCCTGCCCAGTATATACCAATATCATGAGATCAATGTTTTCTAAATCACTGATTTAAACAAAAACAAACCAGACACATTTCTGTAGTACAATTTATGCAATATAACTTTTGATTCCTATTGTTTATATATACAATGATATTACAACATATTGACCCGACAAAATCTTCTTTTGTTGTTTAGACATTACACAATTTGTATTATTTTCCTTTATGTCATTAGTAGAAACTCAGCTTATTTTGTAGGCTTTCTATAAAACTATTCTAAAGTTTAAACTTACATAAAAGTTTATTTTTCCTGCATCTGAGATCTCTATAAAAAAGACAAATATATAACAAAGGAAAAAAAAAAAGTCCCCCCAGAACATTGCTAACATTTTGATATATTTGCTTCAGTATTCCTCATTGTTTCCATTTAAAGTCAAGATCCTACATTGCATAAAATTTGAAATCATGATTTTAGTTTTCCACTTAACATCCTAAAACAAGTGTTGCTTTACTTTGTAAAAAAACAGCGTAATTTTTATAACTGTAAACTGTTCCATCTTAAGTACCAAAATTTCCTTTTTTTTTTTCTATACTGTCCTTAGTGACCTTTATTATGTTCACTTAAATTAAGACTTTGTTAAATAACAAAGCTTGACACTTCCTTGTTAGGTGTTTCTTTCCTTTTTAGTTTAATTTCAGAAACTCTTAAGTAGCGTAGAAGTAATAAGCTGACTGATCAAATTGTCCAAGAACTTTTTTGAACCAACATTAAAATTTTGCTCCCCCTCCCCCAGAACAGTCTGTGTGTGTATATATGTGTGTGTTATAAAAAATAGTTGAAACCTTAAAATATCTGCTTGCTCCATTAGATAAGTAATTGAATGGATAGTACGTAGAAGACAGCCTGGAGTAGTAAACTGTGAGCTCAGCCCGTTCCTACTGTGAATGGATTACAGAGCAGCCCCTTGGCTTTGGCACGTTGTGCTAGACGGTCGCCAGGTGGCAGGCTGTGTTTGAGAAAGAAAATTCCAGCTGTTCTTAGTCTATCTAATATGCTTCTCTACTTTTGTGTGTATACTTTACTGTATAAATAAGACCTACTTTTGATTTTAGAACTTTTTTTCTCACTGGCATTATTTTTATACTTTCAGTTTCTTTCTCTAACTTTAAAAAGATTGTTCATTACATTACTTTTAATGTATGTGGGATAGTTTAGTATAGTTAAAGTTTTAATGAGCGTAACTCATTGGTGAGTAGATTGCTCATTTCTTCTCTTAGATAGTCTAGGCCAAAAGATTTCTCTTTTGAGAGAGATAATTTAGAATTTAGTATTAACAAACATCAAACAAAGCCTCACCACCCCAAAAATGAAATGTACAAAGATCCAACTCTTCAACTATACAGACTGCTGCATGTCTGTTTTTATAACAATATATTTGACTCTATTTGTAATTCTGATGCTGATTGGTATCTTGGCTTCTGTGAGGTTTGAGAGAGCAGAAGTTGTTCATGGTATATTTTAATATTCAGAATCTGGGGGAAATATGTGGATATTTTAATAATAAACTGTGATAAAGTAGTAACAAAATACAAAAGTAAGTTTTCTTGACTTTAATCCTTCCATTAGTAGCTCTTAAGTTGCCACGGCTGCAGCGTAGGTAGGAGGTTGTGTATGAACACGTTGTCTCTTTCTCACGGTGACCCTGGGCAGGTTGTTGGGTCTGTCTCTCTTGTTGACAAGCTCTGACATGACAGGCTGCGGAGTGTTGAGTGAAGAGGGAGGAGGATATACTCAAATTTTCCTTTCCTGCCTGTGTTCTCTCTTCCCGCCCTAGATGCTCCATAGAACTTCTAACAGAATAACTGCTTCCTGTCTATTTTAATAACATTCATTAGGGTTGTTTTTGGCTACTGATTCATCCATTTCTTTCCAAATCCTTTATTCTTTAGGAAATCTTGGAAATGAGCATCAATCTTTTTTTATATATACATTATTTTGTTGTAGTTTTTAAGTTTAAAAAATGTTGAGTTCAGGCTATTCCTGGTTTAATGATTAGTTTTATTTAAGTGAGCACATTGCCAGTATTAATTTTCTTGTCTCCCACATCTTCCAGCTTCTTTTGGTTTTTGTCATCCAATTTTAATGTACTTTTACAAACCACTCTACTGAAATAAAAATTAATAGGTACCAGGAAAGTACTCCTGACTGTAGCCCGCCCACATTCCTAGCCTCAAAAGAAGCTGTAAGAGTTCACCTGATGCATTTATTTTTTTCTTGTGAACCTTTTGTCAATCTATCATTGATAATTTAGGACAGAAATTTTATTAGAGTTGGGAACATTTGTTGATTGAAGGTTTTTGTTTTTTCCTTACCTGAGGTATCAAGTTTATAGGTAAAATATCTGGAAAAAATGCTCAGTGTTTTGTTTTATAATTACCCATCACAGTGAGGTTCAAAGTGATATAAACATGCATGCACACAGCACTTGGCATGTTTCCCTCCACATCCCACCCCGCTCCCTGTGCAAGTTGGTGACCTTGATAGTCATACATAGACATAGCATTATTTGAACTGTTTTATTCCTCAATTCTCCTTTTTCCACCTCCCTCCCCCAGTCCCTTTCCACTATTCTCCTGGTCTCTTTCATCATTTATCTGAAGTCCCTTTTATTTCCTACTTTCTCTCTAGCTTCCACATAGGAGACAAAACATATGACCCTTGACTTTCAGAGACTGGCTGATCTCACTTAGCATAATATTCTCTAGCTCCATCAATTTTTCTACAGATTATATAATTTTGTTCTTTAAGGCTGATAAAACTCTGTTGTGTGTATATACCACATTTTCTTTATCTATTCATCTGTCAGTGCTAATGTTAATATTCATAATTTAAAATTTTTGAATCAGGACACAGATTACTTTAATGAAATATTTTTTCCTAATTACTAAGTAAACATTAGGCACATGAGGTAATTTCCCTTAACAACCTTCCAAATGGCTGCAGGATCTGCAACATTATTGGTTGTTACATAAAGCTCCTAAGACCACCCACTTTCTCCTCCCCTTTCCCATCTCTGATGAGAGCCACAACACTCCATCGCATGTACAGTGTGATGTAACTCAGGCTGCTTGCTGCTCAATTCACTAAGAGATTTTACTCAGAGGAAGAGCATTGTTTTGGCAGCATCTGGGAGTGAGAACAGAAGCCAGAAACACTTGGACATCTCTCTCTCTCTTTTTTTTTTTTGTTGTTGTTTTTTTCCCTGCTGTGAGTCTCTGTTGGAATGACATTAGCTATGTAGGCATGTTTTCTCTCGCTGTATCTCTTGGCTTGGAAGAGTACAGAATTTAAAAAGACAGCATGTACAATAGTCCACGGGAGCTGCTGCTTCTGTGAAATCCTTCCACCTGCTCTGAAGACATGTTGTTGTCACCCAAATTCTCCTTGTCCACCATTCACGTCCGACTGACTGCCAAAGGATTACTTCGAAACCTTCGACTTCCTTCAGGGTTTAGAAAGAGCACTGTTATTTTCCACACAGGTTAGTCTGCATGGATCTTTGCTGAGTATTGCATGGGGGACATGTTGATTAATTTGCAGATGTTTGTTGGAGATGTCTAAAGAGGTAGATATTGGGGGAAATAAAGCTCTCTTTAGTGAGAGGAGTAGGCTTCATCCGTGGAATGAGCAGTTGTCTCTTGTGCCTCAGCACAGGAGTGTGCTTTTGCTGTTTGCAAGAGGATGTGAGCTCTGTTGTGTTTGTGAAACACAGAAGTGTTGCGTGGGTGTTCCTGGGCTCTGGCTCTTTTCTCTGTCACCAATTAAACCTCTAAAAATCAATATCTACTAAATTACATTTTCCCTCAAATGGTTTTGGAAACAGAACTCAAGTAAATTAAGAAGAAAATTTCCAGTAAAGAGAGAGAGACAGACAGACAGACAGACGAGATGAGAGTGTTTCTGTCATGGTTTTATTTCTCACTGAGATTGATAGGTTATTTTAATGTAACAAGATTTCTGTATTCTAAACACTTCTGAAATAAAACCTCTGAATGTTTGTGGAGCAGGAACAAATGAACCACCAATTTAGCTTTCCAATCTGGATAGTAAAAAAATGTTTGCAGTCACAAAATACTGCCCCAGATGTGGATGTTTGTATCTGCTTTGCCTTGTCTGTGCCTGAGATGGAGATAATCTCGGTGTGTATTTCAGGCATATGTGAACCTGCCTGTTCTCTTGGAGGAGGTTTGGTTGCCTCATGCTGCTGCTGCTTGTTCAGATGATAATTACAACTTTAGTAAATTAAGTTGATCTTATTCTGTGAAAATGAAGGTGCTGTTTTTGGCTTGATGGGGTTGACTTTCATAGGACTGTTGAATAGAGATGCACTGGGTTGGTTTTCTGCTTCGTGTGTGTCTCAGCTTGTAAGTGGCTTGTTTTTCACTTGGCTCATCCTTGTCTCTGGCGACTCTTTCAGCTGACTGTTTTTAGTTTTCCCTGGAGCGTCTCCCTTCTCTGTGGGATAATCCTCATCTTCTCCAACATCCCTTTCTCAGGTTTCATAACTCCCCTTGCCCTATCATTTGTGTGTGCCAGCCTCTCCCTCCTGTTCTGAGCTGATGGCAGGAGGTAAATGAGGTAAGCTGGGAGGGAAACAGTGGCCCTGCCTCTCCCAGCCCAAATGTCACACAGTCAAAGAGGTGGGGAGCTGGGCTTGTAGCTTAATGGTGTCACGAGACTCTAGGTGCATTCCTCAGCACTCCTCAAAAGTAAAAAGTAAAAAAAAAAGAGAGAGAACAAGAAAAAATGTGCAAAGAATATGATTTTACTTACCCCAAGTAAAATATAATTCTCTTATGAGCTTTTCTATATCACATTATTTTAAGGTCAGAAAAATCTCCATCAATTTATTCTTATCTGAATGATCTGAAAGCAGTAATTTGTTTGTGCTCTCAGTCAAAGAAGTGGTTTTAGTTGTGTTAGTGACTTTGCTGTTGAGCTGGATTTCAGGAGTCCTGCCTGAATCATATAACCTTGGTTCTACCAGTAACTAATGGAAGGTGACCTTGCTCACCTAGCCTTACAGGGCTACAGAATAAGAGAATTGAATGAAATGATTTCCAAGGTCCCTCTGACCCTCAAATTCTATGAGTTTCTTGGCTATAGATTTAAAAACCCTGACCCGGGATGATGGCATACACCTGTAATCCCAGTACTTGGGAGACTGAAACAGGAGGGTCTAGGTTTGAGAACAGCCTTAGCCACGTAGCGAAACTCTCAGCAACCTAGCTAGACCCTGTTTCAAAAAAAAACATAAAAAGGGCAGGGGGTATAGCTCAAAGGTAGAATGCCCCTGGGTTTAATCCCCAGTATCATAAAAAAACAAACAAACAAACTCTGAATATATTGCTATGCCTAGAAATTCATCTTTACCTCCCAAATCCAACAAATACTCTCGACTCATCTATTTTTTTTCATGACATCATGGTTCTCCTTATCTGGTTGCCAAACTTCAGTCATTTTTGAATTATTATTCATCGTTATCTGCAGCTAATTGATGACAAGAATCTAAGATTCTATCCTCTGAAATCTGTTATTTATTTTATTTATTGTGGTATTGGGGATTGAACCCAGGGGAGTTCTACCTCTGAGATACACTCCCAGACCTTTTTTTTTAACTTTTTTACTCTGAAATAGGACTTTGCTATGTTGCTGAGGTTGGCCTGGAACCTGCAATCCTCCTGGTTCAGTCCCTAAGTATTGAATTACAGACATGTGCCACCATGCTCGATTATCTTTGTTTATTTTTACTTCTGGCACTACCTGAGTTCAGGCATTCGTTTAAGCATTTGAAATTGTTTTCTATTAAAAAAAAAAAGGCCAAATATTGACAATTTCCTATCATCCAGCCTAACAGTCTAAAAGACTTTGTATTTGGTCTATGCCACCAGCCTTCCCCTGATTCTAAACTGCCTTTTTCATTGCGTGATTAACTCATTTATTTTTGTAAATATATTTTAGATATGTACTATGTGCCAGTCACAAGACTACGTGCTAAAACTATAGCCAGGACTAAGTTATACATGGCCCCTGCCTTCACCCAGCCCAAAATTAACAGAAGGAGACAGACATGGAACATCAGGCAATCCTGTTAAGGTGTGAACCTGAAGCACACACCCAGGCAGCTCTCAGCTACCTTTATCTAGGTCATTGAAAAATGCCATTTAAGTTGGGTCCTCAGGATATGTGGAATAGCTGGGAAATAAAAAGCATTCCAGACAGAGAAAATGGTATGTGAAAGCCTGATGGTGAGGGAGAGGGTTACTCCTTCAAGGAAGCCAAAGAATTGTAATATTTCTGAGCAGAGGCTGTGGTGACAGAGGGGCTGGTGGTCCCAGAGACCCAATCAGAATGCCTGTGTGACAAGGGACGTTGTTACTTGATGGTGCCCATTGACAAAGGGTGTTGTTGGATCCAGGATGTAAGTTTTTTCTGTATATAGGTGCAAGAAGAGAAAGAGAGTGGATTTGTCAGGGTTTTGTTTGAAGTTACAGGATATCAGGCTTGGATGAAGGTGGTGGGAGCAGGGAGTGATCTAAAAAGCACAGGAGTGATTCCACTGACTTGTCAAAGTGCCGGCAGGGTCTTTCTTGCCAAAAGAGTAGGCTCAGTGTATGTCAGTATTTTACACACATTTTATTTCCAATCTTATAATGGGTAAGCATAGGGAAAAGAATTTTCTAAGTAGAAATATTCATTGTCACTTGGAATTCAGTTTTTCTTTGAAGCTGTAAATAATTATATTAACTTTTATAATAGTGTCTTTTGAACCTTGAAGTTAATGCTCCCTTTGACTCAAGTGAAATCAGTTTACCAAGAAATAAAAATTCCTTTTCCTGAGCTAGCAAGATTAAAAGAGATTACTGTAGCAAAAAAGAGTGGTAGACGGACACATGTGTTAAGGAAGAGCAGAGAAGTATTACTAGAACAAATATTCTTGTGTACTTAAAGTAGTACTGAAGAGAACCATTTTGACTAGGTGTTCCATAAGAGGTAGAATGTGAATAAATATGTTTAATTGGAATAAAATTTACCAAAGTATGTTCTTATATTTGGTATTCACTTTTGAGACTGTCAATAGGACTGATTTTAGCAACAAAAATCAGACTGCTTCACTAAGTAGTAGTTTATCTCAGCTAAGATGAAGCTGTGATATTGTGGCTCAGCAATGTCAGGATCAGCTTCTTTGCTGTTTTCTAAGTCCTTTCCTCTTGACTGTTACCTCATGAGCTCATAATGGCTGCTTCAGGCAGGAAGAAAAATAAATAGGGAAGGGGTGGTACCAAACCCCTTAGGCTTACATCTCATTGGCTAGGTCCCAGTCACATGGCTGTCTCTACTTGCAAGGGAGAATTGAGTGACTTCTATAATCCCAGTAGTACTTAAAGGTATTTTGTAGTATCTGCGCCAGAGAAGGCAAAACAATTATTTCTCAGAAGTTATTATTGGCCTCTTATAAAGGAGGGAGTATACTATATATCAAGTTAAATCTAGTAGCAGGCCTTGCTGTTTTTCTCTGATACAATATGAATTTGTTTGTTTTTACTTATTACAACAACTTGTAATTATTTCAGTTAAACTTTGAAGCTGTTTTGTTATTTGAACATAAGTCTTAATATTTTACTTTGGTCACTTAAGTGAACTTATTTTTTGTTGTAAAATAATACATTGAGGAAAATATCCTGAACTTTAGATGTGGCTTGAATATACTTTAATTGTTAGTAGTGCATTTATGGTGCACTGTTAAGAGGTTAAGAGGATAGTAAATAAACTTGCCTTGTGTTTCTCTCACACTAAAAAATATAGACATCAGTGAAGCCATTATAGAAAGCTCCCATGAAATGCCAAATATATTGAAATTTAAAGATTCAATCATTTGTAGAATAACTGATGAGACATGCAACCTTCCACCATCCCATTGTTCTCTTACTGTGAATTCAGATTCTTCTTTTTGGCTTTCTTGAATGTAGTCTTGGTAACTTTGTTGGCCTCTTGCCACAATGATAGGGATTTAATGAAATATAGTGTTAAGAATGGCATAGGCCATATGAAGGCTACTATTTAATATTTCAGGAAGAGAAACAATAATTTGGATGATAATATTGAGGGGAAAAGCCAGTATCAGTAGCACTACTATCTTGTGTAACAGCACCTTGCTGGCGTTAGTAGAGACTTGTGACTTTCTATTTTATTCTTAACTTGTGCTGTTCTCTGAGAGAAGACCTATCCAGTTTGTTCATATAAAATGAAAATAAGCACAATTCAATTTGTTTCCTAATTTAAAATATTCAAATTTTTAAAATTAAAATTCATGTTCTTAATGAAATTTTTGTTATATGCTTAGAATGAAAATACTTTCATTCCATATCTTTGGAATATTTAATGTTAAGCTAATACTATATTACTTGCAAATATTTATTTTGTTTCATTTTTTGTGGAATACTCCTTTAGGCCCAAAACAACAATAAAAATTGACATAGTAAGATGGACTTTTAGGTTATTTAGAAAGATACCTAATGGAGGGCAACAGTACTTTCTTACAGTACTTTTGAAGGATGTGAATTTTTATCCTTTTGTAATTAGTAGTCTATTTTAAGTACACAAGAACATGAGAATTTGGCTTTCTTCCTGCCAGCTACATAGAAAATATTTAAGGTCAAGTTTGGATTGTTTAGTTTTCCAAGAAAAACTTTGTGAGCATAATTAACCCCAAACAGTAATTTTCATGTAAGTATGCCTCCTATTCTTCAATCTTATTTTAAAATGGAAGCAAACAACAAACAGTCAAAACCCTTTCACATATAATGTATGCCATTACAACAAATTCACCGGTATAGTAGTGTAAAATGTTAAATAATGGACCGAGAATGTAGCTCAGTGATAGAGCCCTTGCTTACATACAAGGCACAGCAAAAAAAGAAAAAGTGAAGGTGTTTTAAAGTCTCCTCTCCCCAAAAAACTTTTTGTTGAGTAATTTTAAAACTCTAAACACTGCTTTGCTGAGCCTCAAATGTTCCATATTAACTAAATGCCATCTACCTAGAAATAGAAAAATATGATTACTATTAACTTTTTCAGAGGAGACAAAGAATGAAAGGAACACTAGAAAGCCTTGTACACATTTAAATTAATATTACTTGATATGAATAATAAGTATTTGGGTAAGGATGTACAGGTTACCATGAGCTCACTGTTAAATTGATACATCTAGGAACCGGTGTGGTGGTGCATGCCTATAATCCCAGTACTTGGGAGGCTGAGATGGGAGGATCACAGGTTCAGGAATGACCTCAGCAAGTAGTAGGACTCATCAACCTAATGACACTCTGTTTCAAAATAAAAATAAAATAGGGCTGGGGATATAGCTTGGAGAATGCCCCCCGTTTCAATCTCCAGTACCAAGAAGAAAGAGAAAGAGAAGGAGGAAGAGAAGGAGGAGAAGAAGAAATAGTAATAACTATAAAGTATGTTTTCATACTCTTGTAAAAATTAGAGGCAGTTTTCAGGACAATGGGAAATTAAAAGCCTTGGGAAATGGCAAGTGATTAATTTTGGAAAGCAGGTGAGTTTAGAATAGACCATTTTTGGACACTCAAGAGCAGAGTGCTAGAAAATGTCCTAGCACCTACCTCTCTCTCTGCCCTCATCCTCATTCCTCATGCTAATCTCCTCCTGACGTTTCCTAGCTGGGAACCTGTGACTCACTCTGGATGCCTCTTGATCCATCTGGCCATGCAGTCCTCTTCTGCCTCACAAGCACATTCCTCTTCCCTATCTTGGACCCTGGAGTTTTTCTCCCTGGCCTCCCTCCTGGCCTCTCTTCTTCTGGTCTTGCCCCTTCAGATCTCCCTTCCTGTGCCTCCAGGACCCTGCTCAGCATCTTTCTCCTACATGATAAATAAAGACTTGCATGGCACACATGCTCTGGTCCCTCTTTGTTTCCAGCAGTTTTTATTTTACTTTAACTTTGGGATTGCTGACTTTGTCATGATACCAGGATGGCCAGAGGCTTTGGATCTCTGTGTCTCTGTGTCTGCTGGCTTTACGCATTTCCTCTGCTTCCCTATATCTGCCAGATGTGTAAATCTCCAGCCAATCTCTGTCTCTGGGAACTCTGCCCCAGCTCTAGGTGTTTCCCTGCCTGTACCCTTCACACACTGTGTATATAGTTCTAGTACCTAATTTTAAATCACATTGTCACTGTTGATGGCTTATATTTCTGTCTCTGCTACACTAAAGTTTCTTGAGAGCAAGGACTGATCTGTTAGGAAGGCATCCTGTAGGCATTTACAGAATGAGCAATAGTCATTTGGGTAACCATTTGTATCTCAATAATCTTTCTTAAGTAGAAAACATATTTCCCAATAATTTCCACTTTAGTGGATACTTTCATGAAAAATCCTATGATAAACACCTGTCATGGAATGCTAAGGAAAACACTTGTGCATGGGTGCCTCTAGTAGGGCTGAGGTACATAAGCTCAGATTAAGGCAGAAAGAAGGGAATTGGCTGTCTGCTGAGACTGATAGATTCAGAGACCCCTCACCAGCCCTTGAGTTTATGCCTTATGTTTTATTATATGATAAACAGTAGTTGTTAATGTGATAGACAGTGGAAGCACATGTCACACAGTGCCTGTCACATCTGTGCAAGTATGTTGATATTTGAGAGTTGAACAGGAAGAGAGTGCCACTAGGAAACACGAGTAAGCAAGGATCCCAGGTGTCCTCTCTCATCCTTGTGCAGTCCCTCCCTTCCATGGGAGGCCTCCCTGGACCCAAGGCACCTGGGCATGCTCACTAGTGCCTCCGCTATGCTATATATATTTTTTTTATTGGTGCATTGTATTCATACATTATTGTGAGGTACAAACTGGTAGAGACATACATGCACATAGGACTCATTTAACCCTTCCCTGATTCCCACCCCATTCCTTCCCCCCCTCCCCCTTCTCATGTTCAGTTTAGTGTTTGACTTTGATATGTTTGTGAATGTAGATCCTGTGCATTAGGGTGTTCATATGTTCCCCTCTCCTCCCCCTCCCATCACCTTCAGATAGGTCACCTTCTTTGCTCATCTACGGTTTTCTTTCTTCATCTAGAACCCTCCTATGGTTGGCATACAGGAAAGCTTCTGACTTTTTAAGATTGATTTTGTATCCAGACACTTTTCTGAATTTGCCTTTTGGTTGAGTTTGTTGGGTCTTCTAATATAGTATCATGTCATCAGCAAAAAGGGACAGATATTTTAATAATTATTTGGTGAGCATGTAAGTAGGTAATTTGGTATAGAAAAAAAATTAGGTAACACTAATTTCTAAATTCTATGTTCAGTTTTGGGTTTCACGGAACTCAAGGCAAATTCTCTTAGTCTTGTCTCTCACTTGATTTCAATACTGGGGAAAAACAGCAGATTCAGTAAACATTTGGCTTGTGAGACCTTAAGATGGATAATCCTCAGCTGTTCTATGTAATGATGGTTGGTCTGTGACTTAATGGGTAAAGCTCTCTCAAAATTTTTTTTTTGGTCCTGAGTCAGAATCAATACACCTGAGTGACTGGAGCCTGAGAAATGGGTCCTTTCCTCTTTACCTACTCTAAGAAGATGAGAAACCAGTTCATTGGATCAGTTTTCAATTTATTAGATTGAAGTTTCTGAGTAGAAAGGACAAAAAATAGCAAACAGTGCTCTTCAGCTGTTTTTCAAGTGAGCAAGTGTCTTTGATTCAAGACTTATGTTTTTCCCAATGGAGGTTTCAGTTTTCATCAGAATGAATCCCAGTAAAGTTGGATCAGAAGTCATAGCAGTAATTATCTTGTGGAGAGAAATCTGAATCAATGTAAAAATTAACATTCAGTTTTAAGGTTTCTGATTAAATTGATTCATTGGAATTAAAACATATTCTATTAATAGATATAACAAGTAAAATTGTTTTTGCTTTTAAAAGCAGCTGCATTATCAAAACAGTAACATCCTGATAAACATGTGAGGGCATGTAAGGACAGAAGGACAGAATGTGGCTCATATTACATCAGAGCAAAGTTTGGTTCATGTTATGCTAATTTCATGTTAGAAACAGACCCCCCCCCAAAGGATTTAAGGGAAACCCATGGTTTTTCAGGATTATGAAACACCCTGTTTATGTGAGCCTTAGAGCTTTGAGCATCACCAGAGGTTTTTAACATCATCTCTGATCTTTAGTTGAGCTGGAGTGAGGAGAGGGAGGGATGCACAAAGTGGGTCATCAGCCTCCATGTGCTGTGGTTTTGTCCTTAGGGAACACTGTATATGGAGCGGAAGATTGAGGTCACAACATGTTTTTCTAGCTCCAGGTAGTGGGCGCTGTGTGCAATCAATGTTCTCTTAGGAGAATAATATGGCAATGTGTTCTTTTCCCCTTAATTGCAAGTCTATTCTACGTCACTAATGAAACCTGTGTTATGTAGATTCCTGACTAGATTCCTCAAAGAAGACTTTGGTGAATAAATTGTATTTTCTTGGTGGCAAAATATGAAATAAAGATTCAAGTGTTCAAAATTCATTTTTACCATCTTTTAAAAATAATTTTGTTTATACTTCTTGTAATTTTTTGGTTAGATAATACATTTGCCCCATGGTTTAAAAATTATTTAAAAATATTTTAGAACACCCTTTATATTTCTGGTTCATGTTCTGTAACCTGAAAAGGTAAACATTTTTAGTACTTTTAAATGTATTATATAATATTTTGTCCTATATTTATAAGCAAAGAAGCAAGAACCTTAAAGAATGTTTCTCCAAAAATGTTAATGTGATTCACCTTTCATATTTTATAAGTAATTAGAAGATGACAGTTTTAAAACTCTGTATTGTGTTAAATAACATTGATAAGCACCGAAATTCTAGAAAAAGAATCAAATATTACTAAAGACTGAAGAAATTATAAAGTGGTACATGAATAAATAAATGAGTTTATAAGTGAATATTGTTAAGACACAATGATACCAGGTAGGAGAATGAACTTATATCTAGCCATAATATTTTGTTGTTTATTGCATAAATTTTTAATTTTACTTATGTAATATACTACATTTATACCCAGTCCACTTTCTTTTTTTCACAAAAAAACTATACCCTTTTATTTTTAATTGGTGCATTGTAACCCTACATCATGATGAAGTTCAGAGTGACAGAGATATACATGTACACAGCACTCCTCGGTGATCCTCCCCCCCAGCTCCCATCCTCTTCCTTTTCCTCCCTGTGCATGATATTGAGATTGTCATTGATAATTTTGTGTACATACATCATGTGCATTGAAATATTTCCTTCATTGAATCTCCCTTCCCCCACCTGCCTCAAGAAATACAAATGGCCAGTAAATACATGAAAAAATGTTCAACGCCATAAGTAATCACAGAGATGCAAATCAAAACTACATTGAAATTTCACCTAACCCCAATTAGAATGCCAATCATCAGAAATGCAAACAACAATAATAAGTGTTGGAAATAATCTAGGGAAATAGGAACTCTGATACATTGTTGTTGGGATTGCAAATTATCAGCCACTTTGAAAATCAGTGGCGGTTCCTCAGAAGAATGGGAATGGAACTACCATTTGACCCAGCTATATCACTCCTGATATCTTCCCAAAGGGATTGACAACAGACTACTATAGTAATACATACATATCAATGTTTATAGCAGCACAATTCACAATAGCCAAATTATGGAACCAGCCTTGGTATCCATCAGCCATAAAGAAGAACAAAATTATGTCATTTGCAGGAAAATAGGTGAAACTAGAGAATATTATACCCAGTCCACTTTCTAAAAAGTAGACTGGAAAAGTGGACTGGGGGGAGATATGGAAACAAAGTCTTGTAATAGGGGCCTGAATTTTGACTGAATCTGAGAGGCTGCCTATATCTGGGGAAGCCTTTTCACACTCGGGAGTCTTCCTTTCCCTATCTAGGTTACTGAGAGGATCAAAAGAGAAGGAAGCCAGGGCTGTAGCCTGCCTGTAGTCCCAGCTACTTAGGAGGCCAAGGTGGAAGGATTGCTTAGCCCAGGAGTTAGAGGTCAGCCTGGGCAACATCGCAAGACCCCATCTTATAGAAGAGAGGCAGAGTAAGACTCTAAACAATAAAACATTGTGTAGCTGGGTGTGGTGGCGCACGCTTTTAATCCGAGCATTCGGGAGGCTGAGACCGGAGGATCCGGGTTTGCGGCCAGCCTCAGCTACCTAGTGAGGCACTCCGCAACTTAGTGAGACTCGGTTTCAAAATAAAAAATAAAAAATAGGGCTGGGGGTATAGCTCGGAGGTAGAATGCCCCTGAGTTCAATCCCCAGTACCGCAAAAAAAAAAAAAAAAAAATTGTGTAATTTATTATTCCATGTTATGTGACTGATACAGTTCCTTAGACCATATAGGAAATGACATAAGTCATTTTGACATATTTTGACAAGATATCAAATATTTGGATTATTCATTAATACAGTAACTATAATTGTCCTTCTGGACTGTAATAGTATGAGAATATCAAATTGGATATTAGCTACATCTACTAGGGAGCTAATTAAGCTTATTAAGTTGCTTACTAATAATCATAAGAAATGATAATAAATAAGCAACTTAATAACTCCCAACAATAAGGACGAGTGGATAAATAAGTTTCTCCTCTTCAAGTTTAATAAAACACACTGGAATCAAAAGAAGAACAAAATTGTGTCATTTTTCAGGAAAATGAATGCAATTTGAGAATTTTATACTAAGTGAGATTAGCCAGTCGCTAAAAACAAATAGTTGGATGTTTTCTCTCATATGTGGAAGCTAGATAGAAACTGGGAAATGAGGGAAATCTCAGGTGAGCAGAGACTCCAATGGAGTGATGGGGAGAGTCTAGGAAAGGAGGAGGAGGGATAGAGATATGAAGTAACATTGAAATGAAGCTCAAAGACATGTACAGGGAAGGGGGTGCTGGGATCTGGAGGGAATGCTCCAAGTGGTCTGTGCATGTGTATTCCATCACTGTATACCTCAGTGTGATGTATAATTACAATACACCAATAAAAATACAAAGAAATGGATATTTGGGTTATTTTAGAACTGAGGATTATCAAGTGTTAATGCAAGTATGACTTGTTTAACCATGTACAGCAACTATAGGAAATGAGAGCCTTTTTCTGTTTTGTACTTAAAGAGAATATTGAGTCAGGCCTGGTGGCACAGGCCTGAAATCCTAGTACTTGGGAGCCTAGGACAGGAAGATCACAAGTTTGAGGCCAGCCTTGCCAACTAAGTAAGATACTGTTTCAAAATTTAAAACAAAAAATGCAAAGGGCTGAGGGTGTAGCTCAGAGGTAAAATGCCCATGGGTTTAATCCCTAAGTATGCCTCCTCCCACCCATACCCACATGAGTATACTGAAGGTATTTTGCCATTGGAACATGAATACTGAGGTTTCTTTATTTTCCTTCAAGTAATCAGGGTAGTGGTTAGTCTCTCCCTGGAATATTAGAAAAAATAATCACTAACTGTTTAAAAATTCTCTTAGATTTGTTACCACAGAATGTGAATGCCATAGGGAATGTCTGTCAGAATAGGGAAACATTTTTTTTTCTAGTTTCTTCTGTTCCTTTTTTTGGTTTATATTTGTTTTGATTATTTGGCCTGTTTATTTCAAGAAGCTAAGCAGTTTGTTTCCTGTTTCTCCTTTTCTGCTTGATTATTTAAAGCAACTGAGACATTTGGAATGATTCCAAAACTGAATGGGAACAATTTTTCATTTAAAATAGAGTTATTCCCAGGGCACAATGGCATAGGAAGGGATAGCATGGCATCGTAGATGGATTTGTAGTATTAGGATATGCTTTTGAAAATGTCTCACCCATTATTACTACTCGGAGAAAATTAATGAATAAAGCTTGTGTTCTATAGGAAATGGAATAGTATAGTCACACATACAGTACTCTTAACAATGAACTTAAAAATATGGGGCAAAAAATCAGTCGATTTTCAGTGTCTGTGCTGATTTATTAGAGATTAGGAAATGACACATCTGCAGTATAAATCTCTGTAATGACCAGACCAGCAGCAAGGAAAGAATGAGACACTGGTGGAAAATGTGCAGGAGAAGGAAAGGCATTTAAAGTCCAGATGTCTGTTTTTCTTTCAACATCTGTGATCCAAGTAATAGTCACAGTCAGGTTTCTTTACCAAGTTAACTGGAAACTTAAAAACTTTGGAATTAACATTATTTTGCACACAATTTTCATGTTGCTGGGCTGCTAAATGTATTTGTTTCATGTGCATAATTCTCTGCTCCAAATAAATCTTTGAAAGTCAGCACTGAAGCCATTGTTGGTGTTTACAAATTCCAAACATCTTGATCTTTCATCAATTCCCAGTTCTCATCTATATGTGTCCCTTAAACAAACATGACCTAAAATGCATTGCTGTGGCCTAGTTGTTTTGGAACCCATGTAGTGGTGCTTATGAAAATTAACCTCGCCTATTATTGTGCTTGTATTAATTCCTCTTGCAGTTGAAAAGGGCAGGCAAAAGAATCCCCGAAGTTTGTGCACTCAGACCCAGACATTGCCAGATGTGCTGTCCTCAGAAACAACACTTGAATTGGCTCAGTATAAAACAAAATGCGAGACCCAAAGTGGATTTATCCTGCAGCTCAAGCAGCTTCTTGCCTGCGGTAATGTCAAGCTTGAAGCCTTGACAGTTGTGATCCAGCACCTCCTGTGTGAGGTAAGGAGGGTACCCTCTGGGTAGTCTTGCTCACTGAGGGGAGGGGTGTGGACGTAATGCCCTTGTGTTGTGAAGATGTTTAAGGTAATGACTGGGAAGAGCAGGTACCATTCATCCAATTCTGCTTTTGTCTGCTCACTTGATACCTAAGTCAGTCTTCCAGAAATCTGGGATGGAAACATTGTCTTAGTATTTCCTTTTCTCCCCCAAAGTCTCTTGATTAGAGAAAAGAAAATTGACTGTGCTACTCCCATATGCATCTAGACCTATAATAGCATTAAGCTTTTTATTCCCCACATAATTTTTTAATAGCATTAGGATTTATTTCCCACATATTTTTTGGTCTAGCTACATGTAGCTTTCTATATGACATTCAGTTTAATGCTTTGAAAACTGAGGATTATATTTATGGGCCAATTAACCCTTTTGACATAACTCCCAGAATGATATTTGGGGACTCTTCAAAATTTCCACCCATTCCTAAGATAATCTGTGGTATGACAAAAGCAAAGCAGATTTTCTTTGTTTACTCACTGTACTCTGATATTCTGCAGGGATGTTAATTCAGGAACTGGTTACAATTCATTGAGAAAGCCATGCTTATGTGAACATACACTACCGAAGACATAGCAACAAAAACTACATTTTTCTAAGGGGAACACTTGGATGAGAATGTAATTTGAGCTCTTCAGATATGTTTCAATCACAGTTTTAAAGATCTATATATGTGATGGCATCTCAAAAAAACAAACAAAAAACTTCAATTGAGTTCTGTCATTCAGTTCAATCCAATAAATAGTTATTTTATACAGAGAGCACTGTGATGTGGTTGCCTGCTTAGGGAGGAGGAGACAGAGGTAACTGAGACTTGGTCTGTGCCTTTGAGGAATTACCAGGCTAGAGACAGTTTAGATCAGTACTTTGCAGCTATGTATATATGCATGTGTGCGCGTGTGTGTTTTGCTGGAGATCCAACCTAGAGCCTTGTGCATGCTGAGCGGTGGTCTACCATTGAGACACATTCTCATAGTATGTAGTATTTTTGTTTTTTTAGTATGTAAGAAACAAACAGTTTATATAACCAAGTATGCTAAATTGGAAACCATGCAATGTCAAGTATAGAGAACATATAGCTTATCTATTTGGAGATAAACCAATTATTTTGTTTTGTTATATCCAACCTAGCAGCACTATCTTCAACTCTTTTTCCTCCTTCATCTCCCACATAAAATCAATCACCAGATCCTGTGAACTATCAATCCATAGTGTGTCTCCCTTCATCCCATCTTTACCATTCCTTCTAATGTCATCTTTGTTCAGACCCTGAGTGACTATCCACTGGGTTCTGATAGCAACTTCATAACCAGTCTTTCTGCTTGTACCTTTTCTATCCTAAAATCTTTCCAAAGCACTACTCACGACTTCAACTTTTCAAAGCGTTCTGTTCTGCTAATTAAATCCTTCAGTGGTTCGCTATTGTCTATAGCTTGTCTGTCTAATATGGTAGCCACTGACCTTAGGAAGCTAGCGAATATCTGTAATCAGTCTAAATTGAGAAGCACAGTAAGGGTAAAATGAACATGGATTTTAAAGGCTTAAAAATGAGCTGGGCGTGGTGGTGCACGCTTGTAATCCCAGCATTTGGGAGGCTGAGAGACCAGAGAATCTGGGTTTACGGCCAGCCTCAGCTACTTAATGAGGCTCTCTGCAACTTAGACCCTGTTTCAAAATAAAGAATAAAAAATAGGGCTACGGGTATAGCTCACAGGTAGAATGCCCCTGGGTTCAATACCCAGTACCGCAAAAATAAATAAATAAATAAAAAATGATGTAAAATACATTACTGATAATTTTTATGTCGACTATATATGGGTTGAGCAAACTATATTAAAGTTGTATTTTTTTAGCATTAAAAAATCTCATTGCTTGGAAGGCTGAGACAGGATCTCAGGTTTGATGACAACTTCAGCAAAGTAGCGAGACTCTCAGCAACTTAGTGGAGCCCTGTCTCAAAATTTTTTTAAATAGGGCTAGAGTATACCTCTGAGGTAGAATTTCTCTGGGTTCAATCCCCAGTACTACAAAAAAAAAAAAAAAAAAAAAAAATTCCTATAGCCGATTACAGTGGCACACACCTACAATCCCAGAACCTGGTAGGTTGAGACAGGAGAATTGCAGATTGGAGGTTTGAGACTAGCCTCAGCAATTTAGCAAGACTCTCAGGAACCTAGTGAAATTCTGTTTCAAAGCAAAAAATGAAAAAAGGGCTGGGAGTATAGCTCAGAGGTAGAATGCCCCTGGGTTCAATCCCCACGACCACACACACACACACACACACACAAAATGTGGCTACTAGGAAATTTTATATTACATACATGACTCACATTGTATTTGTTTTGGGTGACTGTGTTTTATAGCCTGAAATATAAGGCTTTCTGTAATTTGGCACCAGCTTCCCTTTTTCAGGTAGCCTTCACTGCCCAAATGCTCAGCTATCTATTCGGGAGATGGAAGAGCAGCATGAGAGATTTAACATTTGTTGGATATTGATTAAGTACCGGATACTCTCATTTACCTCTTTAAATATTCACCAAAATCACAATGAGTTGGAATTTACAAAAAAAATTAAGACATGGAGTTGTTAAGTAACATTACACACCAAGCAAGAGGAGGACCAGTCTTAAACCTATGGCTAGGACTTTATGAACTTAAAATTTTCTATACTTTTAATTCTTTGTTCAAATACTGTTACCATGCTGTGCTCTCCCCTCTCATACCTGTGTGTTCAGATCTTTCTTACAGCATCATCACATCACTACCTGCATTTAATTTATAGATTCATCTTGTAAATAACCAAAGGGGCTTCCATGCCCCTCCATGGGCAAAGGTCCAGGCGTAGATTTGAGGTGGAAGATAGGAGTCTGCTTTTCAAGTAGCTTCTCCCTAAATACTCCGTGTGGCACAAACACTCTACATTAAATGCCATCTTAGTGTTTTAAGCTACCTTTTTCCCTATACAACCTAGCTTCTAACACAAGCCAAATATTTTATCCAGAGCTCGTCTAAGGAAAGAATAGACCCAATACTAGATTAAACTTCCACTGGATTGGATATACTGAGAGATGCTTTGATATTCCACAGCTTAGCAAACTCATAGTTTCAAGGACATTTTTGCCACATGTGAATTTCACTCATACCTAAATGTAGATCCTAATTCCTGTGTAATCATGACTCTACTGAATAAATCTCCCTCTTTAGAGAAGACTCTCCTGGGACTTGCAGCTTTCTGTTCTACCCATCCTCTGGATGCCAAGAGCATTTCTACTTTAATCTTTCATTCTCTATATTCAATTTAGTGCTTGTGTCTGCTTTTTAAGATAGAAGTTCATTGAGAGCCGGATCTGCCTCTAGTTCTTTCTTAAGAAACCACCCAGCAACTATAGTAGACATAGTATGTATGTGAATGGACACATGAATGGCGAGGATGGAATCCCAGTTGTAAGGTACACATAGAGTTTTTATGTGAGTGTTCTTTACTCCTTCTCTGTTTTATAATCAATCAGCAAATATTTACTGATTGCCTAATGTGAACAGGGTACTGTTATAAAACAGTTGGAAGACATAGGGAGAAAGTTAAACAATAAAACAATTCCCTTAACCCTTTAGTGTGTGTATATGTATTTCACGTACAGTATGACTTTATATGTGTGCTATATGTGTATGTTCAAATCTTGTGATTGCTGACCTTTTCTAGATGATTTTGAAGTGTTAGGTTATGGGTAAAAATGGTGAATTATAGGGATTCATGGAACTATCTCTTATCCTTCTGTTGCAAATCTATTTAATAACTACAATGTAGACACGTTTTATTACATGTTCATTAGAAGTTCTACTAAATGTCTCATGAATCTGGAAACTTGTGTCACATTCATGCTAATGTTAGTTTCAGGGTTTTTCCCCTCATTATTGGCTCATCCTGGCATGGTTGGATAGTATTCTGCACAAAGTGAACAACAGTGTTAATGGTAGAAACCCCAGTGCAGTGTCTTTATAAAAGATTCAATGTATAGGTTTCTAGGTGAGCCTAAACCTCTGATTTTTTTTTGAAGTGTCTCCAAATTTAGACTAGCACCTAGCTAAGGGTGAATTTTGAATGATACTCGCAGTCTACTATCTCAGACTAGAAAAAGTGGCCACACTGACAAATTCACTGTGGGAGTGATGGGGGGAGGCCAGACAAAGCCACGTCTAAGCCATCTCTCAGATGTGCCTCTTTCCTGCAAGATCCCTTGTGCTGTGGATGCTCTTCAGTAGCTGGCAGAATCCAGGCACAGCAATGGGCCGACAGCCAAAGACTAAGTGCCTGTGTCCCAGGGACCCCTAATTAAATTATGACGAATCCATTTTTTTTCCCCTTGGAGCACTCCATATATTTAATGCATGAGTATAAAAACATCTTTCTATTCAGATTTCCACCTTACTCTTTTTCTCATTGTGTGTGTATGGAATTGTGTGTATTACAATACAAAGAGTTCATCTTCTAAGACAGTAGCACTGATCTGGGAACATCTGAAGAAAAGGAGATAGCAAATCAGTATATAACTGACAAAATATATTCTATCATCTACAAGTAAAGGATAAGTACATTTAAAGGGCAAGCTACTAGAAAGTCAGGCAGAAAGGAACACAGAGTGTGTGTCTGTTATGGTATGGACACTGGGGCAGCATTTCACATAAGGATCTTATTTAAAGGTTTTCCATTATCCTGGACTGCTTTCCCTCAGATGAAGTCACCTGTCTTGATTGATGACCAAAGACTTGGGCCTGGACATTTTAGTTCTGTTAAGGTCTCAGGCTCCCTGAAGGCAGGGACCATGCCTTAAGTGTCTTACATTTTTTTTATGGGATATACTATGAAAAATGCTTAGTTAATTGGTACTGACAATCTATTCAGAAGGATAAATGTCCCTTCCAGGCATGTGGGCATGTGAGGAGGAGGATGGTGTGCCTAATTGAATTTTAGCATTCTTGAAAGGTCTATATAAAACGCCAGGTAAAGGAGACCAGGCATCCAGAGAGGAAGCCATTGAGAAGATAATGCATGATGCTAGCAACTTGCTCAGAAGAGAGGCTTGGGAGTCCAAACCAGAGCTGGATAGTTTGGGTCCATGGAACTACAGTGACTTGTTTTTCTTTTTGGTGTTGGAGATAGAACCCAGGGCCTAGTGCATGCTAAGCACCTGTCCTATCACTAAGCTTGCCTGAGTTCTGGTTTTTTTGTTGTTGTTTTTAATGTACTCAGTGAGAGGCTCTTTTCTTTTTTAATTGTTCCAATACAGAGGCTTTCTTGAGGAAGGGATTTGATGTGCACAAAGAATATGGAATCATAACCTAGCAGCCCTTTAAAAAATGGTCCAGGTCCAGGTAGGTGAGCATCAAGGCTGAGGTAGAGGTAGCACTAAGAGGAAAAGTATGGCAAACTCAAGACACGATGGGAAAGAAGAGCTGGCTGGCTTTTTAACAGCCCCTAGAGGAAAGAGTGAAAAGTGACCTGGGGTTCTCTCTTGCTGTTACTGTGATTGGCAAAGGTTGGAAGATGCAGATGACTGGAGACAGAGAGGGCAGGAAGGTTAGTGCAGTGGAGCTGGGGGGATGTCCACACGTGCACTGAAATTCCTTAAGGAGCAAAAACATCACCTGGCATGTATTTGTGATAAACATAATGATTTTAACAGAATTGTTCTTTGATATTGTACCACCTATAATTTTTAATTTTTCATCTTTTAATTTCCATAGATTTTAGAAGTGATTTAATTTTGTTGCCGTCTCTTCCTTCTCTTAGCAATGTGGGTACTGTTGTTGGAAAGTGAACTCTAAGCAAGGTCACCGAATGAGTTTAGGGATTGCTTGTAGATATCTAGTAAAATTGTTTTGTTTTCCCTATCACTGCAGTGACAAAACTTCCTGCTGTTTACTTGAACTAGGTGACTAAAATTAAGGCTTAAATTTATGAGATTAAAAGAATAACATTATATGTAGTTTTGAAATTTTCTTTTATTATTATCCAAGCTGATTGTTTTCAAACTTTAATTTTTACATTAAAAAAACCAATTAATTTGGGGGGGTATATTGAACCTATGAGCACTCTACCCCTGAGGTATACCCTCTACCCTTTTATATTTTTTGTTTTGAGACAGGGCTTTACTAAGTTACCACACACTGCTTTTGAACCTGCAACCCTCCTGTCTCAGCCTCCCAAGTACTAAGATTATAGGCATGCACCATTATGACCAGCTTCAGCTACTTTTTGTGTTTGTGGTAATGGGGATGGATCCCAGGGCCTTGCACATGCAGGTCAAGTGCCCTACCACTGAACTATACCCCCAGCCCTATTTATTATTTTTAAACTTAAACTCACTTATTTGTGATTCAAAACAACATAATACCACATTTTTTAAAAACTAAGCATTTATAAGGCCAAAATGTACTCCATAAAAAAAGCATTTCTTACATTTGGGTCACTATTAACCACTCATATGATAGTACTCGTGTTTAGAGTTACTTTTTTTAGCTACCAGTGAAAGACCCTAATAAATGTATGAAATATATATGATCTCAGCTCTCAAATCAGAACTTAAGACTTTTTAAAAATAAAACCAATGGACTATGTTCTAGGCTATCAAATGAAATCTTGAGAGAAACACCATTTTCTTTTATCATGTCGTTTAAAATCCTTAGTCATGACATGCCCCATTCCCTTGCTCCTCACCTAGTTCATAGCCTCATTTAGTATATGGGTTTTGAAGAACAGGTTCCCCTTCTCTATTAGCAAGTGTGATAATCTAATGACCTCAATTAGAGAGGGGAGTAAAAAGGCTCACAAATCTAAAAATAACTCCATTATCCACGCAGAGAGGGTCAGTTTTTGTTTCCACCATCCCAGCTGATACTTAAGTAAGTGCCCATCGATCAGTGTAATGTCTGGCTCTCGTTTTTCATAAATGAAGGGCTGTGGCTTTAAGTAATCGCAGGCTGCCTGTGCCAAAGGCAGAAGCTGCAGTATCAGCTTCTGTGGGGAGAGAGGAGTCTGAGGCATACGGTAACCTGCAGGACGGGCAGGGAGGCCACCGAGGGAGGGCCAATGGCGCTCCTCCTGGTAGAGCTTTGAATGTAGACAGACCTGGCTGGTGGGTGGCACAGCCACCTGTGCACTTCTGGACAGTACAGGGGGCGGGGGAGTTGGAGACAGAAGCTGGAAAATGGGCTGCCCCAGCAGCAAAATGTGCCTGTATTCTCCATGTGCAGCAACAAGGGTAATGAGTATTTGTTTATAGTGCTTTTCGGGAGGAATGTCAGGGACTAGGCAGAGGGTGTCTGGAATCAAGGGTGAGTGCTTTGAATGAGAAGCAACTCTTGCCTGCAAAGACCAGGTCTTAGGAGCTCCACAATACTGCTATCAGGATGTAGTGGGAGCCACATCTGGGGGGATCCCTGAGAGGGCACGTTCAGAGAGCTTTGAAATTCCACGTCTTCCTTAGTTATGCCCTGGTACTAGGGAATCTACCTGACAAGGAACTGTCTGATGACTCTCTTTGTGTAAGTATGTGTGGATGTTGGATTGCTATGAGTTGCTGGTAACTTGAGAATTATTCTTTATTACGAGGTTGATAATTGCTTTTTAAAATACTGAAACAGTTGTCTGGTTTCCTTTGATTTCTTTCTCTAATATCTATTTAGCTATAGTTGCTCCAAGATATAATGATCCTTCTAAACTACTGTGTAGCTAGATAAAAATTCAATTTGACTTTTGTCTTTAAAGGATTTTTTTATTTTAACTTTGTAACAAACTTTTTTGTCTTCCTTTTTAGAAGTTAAGGATTGGCCTTGTAATAACTTTTTTTTTTTTGAGAATATAGGACAAAGTACATATAAGCGCCTATGTTTAGAACATTAAATATTTATCTTCAACTGATTAGGCCGTTATTGCCTTTGAAGGAGGAGAATGCATTACATCTTAAGTATACTATGCATTAGCTGAAAGATCCTATGGATCAGCAGCGATGCATTGGCTCAAAGAAAATGGTTTTAAATAAACTATTCAGTTCCTCAAAGGAAAGTTTCACTGGGACCTGAGAAAATACAGATTTTTTAAACACAAGTTTCCTTCACAACTAAGGGACATCTGTGTTTTTTTTTTAACAACACATACTATTAGCCTAAATGATTCTTATCTTGGCTTCTCAATTCTGGGTCTCACTTTCCTTGCAATAATAAATGTGTACCTTCCTGAAAGGGACCCTCTTGAAAACATTAGTAACTTGATGTGTGTTTTCCACAGAGGGAGGAAGCCCTGAAACAACACAAAACCCTATCTCAAGAACTCGTTAACCTTCGAGGAGAGCTAGGTAAGAGATCTTTGTATGTGTTCGGGGCAGATGGGGGTGGGGGACATGCATTTTATGGGAAAAGGGGAAAAAATTGGAAAAGCTGGCCTTCCAGTCTGCACTGTGGCCAGAGCAGCATGCTGGCAGTCCTTAGCTCTCATACCCCAGTATCTGTGCAAACACTCACTATCGACGTTTCTTTTGAATCTTGGCAGCTTGACCTCAAGTTCACAGAATTCCTGGCACTGATCTGACTAAGGTTTAGCAGAGCCTCTGATGACCAAAACATGTCTCTTGCTGAAGAGAAAAGGAGAGACAGAATGATTTTCATAATTGCCTGAATTCCTGTTAAATCATTCGGTCTTTTTTTTTTTTTCTGAACCATTTTTCATAGTAAAGAGTTTTGAGGAAATTCCTTCTCTGGTAACAGTAATTGTATTATACTTCCTAGGGATGGATCATGAGTGGTGAGATTAAAGTTAAAAGATTCCTGCCTGTTAAGGTTGTCCATCTGTAAAAGGCGTATCCTATGCTGGTCTTACCACTTGGTCAGGCTGAAGGTGAACAACTGCCTGGCTCCAAAGGGAGCCAAGTGCCTATAGTACCCACCCAGCGCTACTGTTGGCGGGCAATGTATTATAGTTCTTGTCTGTCCTGGAGGCCATTGGGGTTCATGGGACAGAGACAGTACTGCCTTTATTATCTCAACTATTGTGTTGGGGTGAGATGACTGCCTAGGGGTTCCCCCTGTCTGCAGAGGGCTCCTCCACCTAGAGAGTTGGCTTCCTGCTTTAGCTTCAGTAGCACCTGCAGTGGTTTATCAGAAGGCTGTTTTCCATGCCCTTGGCAGCTTTCTGTGTGTCCCCACATTCCCCACAGAAGTATGGGTAGGTATGAGTATAAGTAATGCAAAGGTAACAACCAGGGAAGCAAGTTGTGCTCAGCCAGTTCTAAGAGAATCCACCTGTTTTTCTTTGGATGAGACCAGAGTTTAAGTGTCCTCAGTCTCATTAACTGGATTGGAGCACCCTTAAAAAAACCACTCTCAGCCAGACATGGTGACTTACACCTGTAATCCCAATGCTTGGGAGGCTGAGACAAGGGGGATAATGGGTTTGAGGCCAGCCTCAGCAAGTAGCTGAGGCTAGCCATGAACCTGTGATCCTCCTGTCTCAGCTTGGTGGTGCATGCCGGCTGAACCTGGTGGCATTCTACCTCTGAGCTATACCCCAGCCCTATTTTACTTTTTTATTTTGAAACAAGATCTCAATAGGTTGCAGAGGGCCTCATTAAGTTGCTGAGGCTGGCCTTGAACCTGTGATCCTCCTATTTCATCCTCCCAAGACTCTCAGCAACTTAGTGAGCCCCTATTTCAAATCAAAAGTAAAAAAGGCTGGGTTGTAGCTTGGAAGTAGAATGCCCCTGGGTTCAATCCCCAGTATCACAAAAAAACAAAAACCCAAAACTTACCATCACCAACCCCCAGCCCAAGCAGGGCAAAGGTCAAGGGGCAGTGCCCGGAGGTCAAGACTTTCTCTCTACATTGCTCTTTTCTTATCATATCCAGTCTGAGACCAACTCCAGGCCAGCCCTCTGGATTCATAACCCTTAACCAAGACATTAGTCTTGACTTTATTTGACACTAAGGAAATGAACAACCTTTGATGGGAAACTTCCAAACCCCAAAGACTTGAGAGTCCTAGTGAAAGAGGCCAAGGAAGCTCTGGCCACTGGGCAACCACGCCCTCGGAGACTTCCTGCCTTGCTATTCAACCACTGCCCTATTACCCAAATGATCAACTTAATTTGCTTTTGTTTGTGACTTAAATAATGTAATGGATACAGAGTTGGAACATCAGGAAAGAGGCCTCTTTGTGTGCTTCAGAGTTCATTATGCCCCAGTGGAGGTGGGGATGAGCCTACTGGTGTTTCACATTTCAGCCTCCTCGAGGCGAGACAGGAGCAAGGATGGAACACTGTGCTCATTCACTCTGCTTGAATGGGGGATCCTCTTTTCACTTTTTGGCGGATGGCACAATTAAGCAATTTAAATTGGGGCCCAGGTACTTGGCACCTCCTATTATCACATGGCCCATCAGGAGATAGCATCAGTGTGTACCCGCTCTCACCTTCCGTCTGTGATAGGGAGACTGTCCTGGTGTGCTTTTCCTGCGGCTGTCAGTGTCAGGATGCAATAGGTAGCCTATCCCTGCCATCCTGTCACTCAAGCATGGTCTCAAGGACCATGCCATTGCTGCTGTTGAATCATGCAGGGGTGCTCAAGTAACAGTGTAAAGGATTTTGGAAAGGGTTTGGTTCCATTAGGGGAGAGAAGAGAACCCCTTAAATGCTTGTGATGAGATGGTCCAGGAAGAATGCTCTCAAAGTTTCCAGTTGAGTTGTTGGTTGTATCATGAGCAGAGATAAGATAGGTATACATAATCCAGTTCAACACTCAGTTTTAAAATTTGAGGTAGAAGAGAAAAGTATATAGGATAGTGTTGTCACAGTATCCAGGTTCAAAGCCTTAGTAGCCAGGTGACCCAGCACAAGTTGTGTGGCATCTCTTCTCTCCCCATTTTATTCTCTGTAAAATGGCAGTAGCAATTGTCTGCCCAGAGGGAGGTTGTGAAGATCACACAAAGTAATACATTGTAAAACACCTGTACCCAGTGTTAACTGCTACTAAATAATAGGTATTTAGGTGTATGCAGTTTTACAGCTGTGCAGTAATTAGTCACATCTGGCATTTTGTGAGGGCATAGACCACACTATGGGAAGAAATAGTAATTAAATGAAATATAATTAGAAATCCCTCACAACAGGCTCTTTAGCCTCAAATGGAAGTGAGACCTGATCACCCCTTCCTGGTGCAGTGGAGTTTGGTGTGTAGGGATAGACATGTAAGCTTTTGTCCATTCATTTCTAGTTAGCAATTGCCTAGCTTCTTTGAATACAGTTTCTTCATTGATGAAGTCAATATATATTTTGCTGGGTCATTGTGGAGCATGAAATAGTAATAGACATGAAGCCAGTGGCATAGTACCTGCGCCGTGACAGGAAACTCAAGAACAGAGAGCTGCCATCACCACCACCACCAAGGTCTCCACCTTTTCCCTCCAAAATGATGTGGGGTCATGGCATCAGTGTCTCTTTCCCATTGGGTACTTTTTCTTCACATTCTCAATGAAAATTGAGACAATATTCCCAAACTGCTAAGAATTGCAGAGAACAAGGGATAACTCAAACTCAGGAGCACTGAAACCCAAGTAGAGCTGTGCTTTGGGCATTCAGCAGCTAATGACCTCCATTTGTCCCCACTGTAGAGTGACTTTCTCACTGTCATCTGTCTCATACCTGACAAGTGTGCTTTGCTGCCACAGTAAGCCAGCTTGCCCTAATGCAGCCTGCGTGTTTCTGCCACCCGAGCCACACCCCTTGTAGAGTGGTTTAGACACACAAGCCCTTGCCATCTCTTCAGAACAAACCATGAGGCCCCCTTCACTCTGGTGACCCTTTGATATTTTACACTTGTTCATCAACTATATCTTATGTTTTCCTATTATCTTCAGACAATGTAGCCCTTAATTGCAGAGATTCTTTCCTACTTTTTATGGGAAAAAATTATAATATGCTGTCCGTTATATGAGTACTTGATAAATATTTATTGGCATTTGAGGCTTCTTTGTTCCTTTTTATTTAAGAATTAGGGTATAAAAAGAAAAATTTTAAGAATAGCCCACAGCTCCACTACCCTGACATAACTTTCATATGTGCATGTTTTTTATCTTTGTTTAGCAGAACATATATAGCTTTGTACTCTGATTTTTAAGTTAAGGTAGAATTCATGTACAGTAGGACTCTTATTATTCCACCAGTTGTAACAAACATTTTTATATAAGTTACACCCTTATCTCAAAGTATGGCATTTCTGCGATCCCAGAAAATCCCATATGGCCTTTTGCAGTGAGTCCTCCCCATTCCTCAAAAGCAAATATTGATCTGATTTTTATCATAAAGGTTAGTTGTGTCTATTCTAGACTTTCAGGCAAATGGAAATATACAGTATGTTCATTTTTGTGTCTGGCTTTCATACAAAATGTTTTTGAGATGCATCCATGCTACTCTAAACATTCTCTCTCTTTTCTTTCTTTTTTTTTTTCCAGTACTGGGGATTGAATCCATGGACATTCTACCTCTGAGCTACACCCCCAGTCCTATTTTATTTTTTATTTTGAAACAGGGTCGCACTACGTTGCAGAAGATCTCACCAAGTAGCTGAGGCTAGCCATGAACCTGTGATCCTCCTGTCTCAGCTTGGTGGTGCATGCCAGCTGAACCTGGTGGCATTCTACCTCTGAGCTACACCCCAGCCCTATTTTACTTTTTTATTTTGAAACAAGATCTCACTAGGTTGCAGAGGGCCTCATTAAGTTGCTGAGGCTGGCCTTGAACCTGTGATCCTCCTATTTCATCCTCCCAAGTACTGGGATTAAAGGTGTGCACCACTACACTTGGCTTTCTTCTGATTTTTTAAATTTAATCAATCTAGCATTTTTTTTTTCCATAGCCTCATAGTGCATGATGGTCATGCTTAATGACTATAGGAAAATATACTGAATAGATTTACCACAAATTCACTTACCTCTGAAATACTGTGTCATCACTTGTTTTATCATCCATTCCCCTGGCTTCACCTCTAGCCTAGAAGATGATGACTCACAGGTGTATTTTCCTAGTCCTCTACTTCCTAAGCTGCAGGTACATTCTTCCTAGAATGGAGCACCTCCAGGCATGATCAGAAGGTCCAATGTGATCAGACCTCCTTGGGCTTCCTGAATCCTCTGCAGTCTTCATTCAATCCTCTTCTTCAGTATCTATTCCTCAGCTTCTGTGGTAGCATTGTTGAGTCACTTACTACCTGGACTGACATTGGAATCATGCTTCTTGTCCTTGTGCCTATGTGTCCTAAATAGTCTCCATATCTGTCCTGCAGCATTCAGGCCACTGTTGTTCTAATTGAAGCTTCATAATTTCTTAACTAGAGAATACGGCAGTGGCCACCCTACATGTTGCCCTCCCTCCAGGCCCCCATCGGTCCCCACATGCTCCCAGTACTGTACCTATAGATTCTATATGTCCTCTTCTGGACATTTTTAACAAATATGAATGAGTCAATTTTGGCTTTGGGAAAAGGTCCAGACATACCGAAGCAAACTACCCATTTGGATGGCTATCGCCTTGCAGCCTGACTTCAGGTCTAGATGCCCCTTCACTTTCCCTTCCCAGGGACCAGTCATGGGTTCATTCACACCTCTGTCCACCTCTTTTGCATATGTTATCCTCTCTACCTGAAGTGAAATGTTACTCACTCTTCTATTACGCTTACTATTTCATGTGTGTGTGTGGGGGGGGGAGGGAGAATACTAGGGATTAAACCCAGGGGCATTCTACCTCTGAGCTTCATCCCTGACCCTATCTAATTTTTAATTTTGAAATAGGGTCTTGCTAAGTTTCTGAGGGTCTGGCCGAGTTGCTGAGACTGGACTCGAACCTACATCCTCCTGTCTTAATATCCCAGGTACTGGGATTACAGGCAGGCATCATCATGCCCAGCTTTGCCGTTCTCTTAACCTCTCAAGTAGTCGTTTATTCATTTTTAAGTCCTGGCTAAGATATTTTGTCTTCAGTTGAGTTTCACCCAAAATTTTCAAGCAAGTTAATTTCACCTTTTCCTATGCCCTAAAAGGTACTTTATACACACTTAAGACTTTGCTCTTACAGTTGTTTGTAGACCTCCTCTCGCCATCCAGAACTATGAGCTCTTAAAAGGCAAGGCAGATATCTCCTTCATGTATGTAGTTCTGCCGCCATGTGCCTGGTGCATACCTGGTGCTTAGACTGCAGGGAATGGATGGATTTTGCTGCTAAGGATGGTGGCTAGGGAAAGGGGGTTTTCTCCTTGTAATAGGTGAACACTTGATGGGTTACATGTTTAGATATTTCCATAGAAACTTTTAAAAACAGCAATTCTATCTTTAAGAATGAATAACAATAAAGATGAGCTATAATTCTCCTAGAAACATACTATGTCTGATGATCCCAGTTAATTAGCAGATCATTTTGAAAGTGTCAACCTTTGAAATAGTTTACAATTAAATGTAATGATGGTCTACATCCACAACAAGTCTTTTACTTTGAGATGGGGGCTAAATATGTCATTCTGATTCTTTCTAAAATCGTGTTGAATAAAAACTAGTATAAGCTGAGTGTCGTGGTACACACCTGTAATTCCAATACTTGGGAGGCTGAGACAGGAGGATTGCAGGTTTGAGGATAGCCTCAACAATGTTGAGACTCTCAGCAACCTAGCAAGACCCTGTTTTAAAATGAAAAATAAAAAGGGCTGGAGGTGTAGCTTGGAAGTGAATGCCCCTGGATTCAATCCCAAGTATCACCAAAACAAAACAGAACAAAGGGTCATCATTGTGATCTTTTTGGGTTCCTGTTGTTCTTTATTAATGCTAATTATTAGAATCACATTCATATATATATTAAGTGAAAGATAACTTCTATTCAAAATTATTTTTTGGCCATTAGGAACTAACAGCTAACTCACATTGTTTTGTATGTAGTCCTGGTTATTTCTCTTTTATGAACCAAATGGAGTATTAGCCCTTAATTCACTAAACATTCCCATAATTCCCATAATAGTTCTGTAAGAGACTAGTTGATTTTGCCTTCTGTATAAAATTATGAGATGGGGATGACAGTAACATTTATTGGGTGCCTACTCATTCCTTAACGAGCAGTGTCTAGCTCTAAGTATAAAACAAAAAAAAGTATTTCTTTTATAAAAGAAAGAACTTGAGGCTTAGAAGTTAAGTAACTTTCTTAAGACCAAAGAGCTTGAAGGCAAAGAACTTGGATAAGAACCCAAGATGACTAGCCTACCAAACTCCTGTCAGTCATGACAGGACCTCATGTGACTTTTTAAAACATGGGAAAGTCATATGAAAATAAATACTACTTTGCATTGAGAACTGCCACAACTCCTATTTTAATAGCTGGATCTTGAGCAAGGCTCGGTCTGCTGGAGTCCTGCAAGGCAGGCGATTCCAAAAGAAGGAATACATGGCATATCCCACTTTGCATTATTATATTCTGGAAATTTTGGGTGCTTTGGGTTTTGCTTTTACATTAATTATAAAGGAAATTTTCTTAGAAACATGTGGCTGGCGGATAGTGATCTCTTAATAATAGCTGAAAAAGCAGTGCTTCAAGACAAACCCATATAAGGAATTCATTAACCTCTTACAAGCATTAGTCAAAAAACAGGCTTTACAAGTTTAAATACTTACTACAAATAGTCTTTTGCCCACTCCCACCTTGTCTCCCAGGACACATTAACCCTCTAGCTACCTGAGATAAAGATAAGAATACTGCTTAAAGGGGCTAAACAAATTGTAAAGATTTTAACTAATGGAAAAGAATTTTTATATGTGTTGTATTTTTAAGAATTTTTATGTACTAAAGAATTTTTATATATGTGTTGTAACCTTGACTGGTTGAGGGTGATGTTTGGAGGAACAGGTCTATGGAAATTCCTGTATATGCCTCATTGCAAAAAAAAAAAAAAAAATAGTATAAAACAGCTACTAACAAACGCTTCACTGCATTTGGTGTAAGCGTATTCTCGTGACCTCGTCTCAATCCACACCTGTCAAAGGACTCCCGGCCCCACAGCCACCCCACTGCCTCAAGGGCTGGTCCCTGACAGAGAACTACTTTTGGAATATTTTTCTTCTAGTTAAGAGCATAAGTAGCAAAGTATTATTAAATTACAATGTCTTATTACCTACTAACAAAGTAGCTTGTCAAAAGTAGTATGCATGAAATCTATGAACCTCAGACTAGCTCACACCTTATGGAATTCTTTCATCATTTTGGTTCTGGCTATAATTTTGGTTGAACAAGGCTGTGTATTTAAAGTAATTTTAAAACTCTTTGTAGTTAAATCACTTTTGAGTCACAGAATTCCAGAAGTGATTTAAGTAGGCTTTAATGAAAAAAAAAATCAATCAATAAAATGAAAACTGGCTATACACTAGGAGCACTTTATCCTGCTGAGTTGTTTAAGGATGAAGTTGATAGCCACCTCCAATTTAACTTATTCTGTTTATATCCATGTCAAACCTAAATTTGGACTCTGGCTGGCTGTGTTTTTAAGTAAAAGGCCACATTCTTTCATCTGTGGCAATATAAAACTTACCAGTGGTATCTGGTTTTGAAAGGCCATTAAATATCTGACCTTGTCTTAACTCCAGACTCTCAGATTTGATTTTCCTAAATTTAATGTCATTTTTCTAGAACACCGGAAGGGATTCGCAAGCTTCACTCAGAAACAACGGGGTGACTATTAAAAGTGTAAATTCCTAGATGCCATCCCAAGCCAACTGAGTCAGAATCCATGGCCATGAGAAGTGGGAGTCTGCATTTTCACCAAGTCTACTTCATTGCACAACTAAATCGGGTCCATTCCTATAAATAGGCTTCCAGACTTTGTGCACACCAAGGACTTTTACCGGCTGTTTACCTTTGTGCCCTAAAAATGATTCACCAGGGAGGAGGCGAGTCAGAACAGTTGGCACCTGCCTTGAGCTCACTGTTTTATTACCATTAGATTTATTCTCTGGATGGAAAGGTGATTTCTTTAAAATCGATTTCTCTAAAGTCCAACTCCTTTTTCTCAGACCTGAATCTTGGACGAGTTATTCATCCATGCTTAATTCTGCTCAGCTCTCACTCCTAGATGTTTTCATTTGTATGTGAGATGTTTGCTGTTGTGAGAAGAGCAGCCTGTCAGTGGCCAGTGGAGGAATTTAAAACCAGCAAAGCTTTTCAGACCAGGGAGCAGAGCACTGGAAGGGAGAACCTCCGGCTCAGAGGAGGCCCAGTTGGCACCTGCGTGGGAGATGGAAGATAGGCTGGCTGGGCCTGTCTTCACCTTACCTGCCAATAAGATTTTGTCAGGACTTATCAGTGTAGGAGAAAAAAAAAACCCAATATATTTTTAACCTGCCTTATCTTGCAGTCTTTTCAACAATGCTTCCACAAGAGAATGAAGCCTCACCCTAGGCGTCCATTGTATGTCTCAGTTAACTTCTCTCCCCTGCATCTTGAGCTGAGAAGTAGCCAGTCAGATACTATTTCTATTTGGTGTGTGTGCAGTGGAACTCAGGAAGCTTGGAGGTCTTGACCCACAGCTGCCATTTCAGTTCCCTCTTTGGTAAAATGAGATTTATGACAATCCCTATTTATCAGCTCAAAGCATTATAATATTACATGAAAAATATGAGGGCCCTTTCTAAAGTCTGAACTGAGTCTGAAAGGCAAAGGGTATTATTATTTATGGGAGAGTTGATTGGATCATGTAAGCATTTTGTAAAAATCAATTCCTCATAAGTTATGATTAGTGGAAGACTGAACCTGGTTCATATCGATTCGTGAATATAAGGCCCAGGAGCAATGAGAATGCCATGTGTAACTAAGCTTGCAATTTAGAAGAAGACTCTTGTCTACCATGTGTCTGCCAGAGTTCTGGTCAGGTGAAAAAGTAACTTTGGGAAAGCAGAACCAGGAGCTCTTAGAGTAGGTGACCCTCCACAGACAGCCTGTGAAGACTTGCTCTGCAAAGTATAACCTGCCATATTTCATTTTTTTTTTTTTCTTGCCAAACTGTAAGGTTGGCAGAACAAATGGTATTTACTACTACATTGCTAATCAAGACTTTTGGAGGTCAAGAAAGTTGGGAAGGCCTATTGGTCAGATCGTCTAGGCCCCACCTTTTTACTGTTGTTCTAGAGGATAGTGCCCTTCCACAATGATACCAACTTGTTTTTCAAAAAGAGCTTCTTGATTACTTTGTTTAGTGACACTGCCTCTGGTTTTAAAACAAACTAGACCTTGCTTTAAGAGAATCGCCGACATAGTTGCTTGCCCTGGAAGTGTGTCATGGTAGATTTTTCTTCACAGAATAACATTATGAAATAACCACATGATAGAAGATAGTGTCTCCATTTCCTGCCTCTGAGGATGGGATATGGGAGAAGTTGTTCTTACCCCAAGAATTATGCTGACTGTGTGCTGTTGAAAGGAGTGGAGGAGCTCAGAAGTAAGAGCAGGTGGCTGGCTTCCCAAGTGACCAAGGAGAGATTGAGAGAGGGACCCAAGCACAAGCAGAGATGAATACAGGCATCTCCATCCCTCGTAGATAGTGCAGAGAAGAGGAACTCTGGGGAAGAGTCGCTGCCCACAGCAGCCTTACCTGAGTACCCGCCTGGAGGATAGAGCATCCTCAGCCAGCCTCTCACTTCCCTGTTTGTCTCTTCCTTCTGTTACAATCTCTTAGCACCATGAAAATTTGCCTGATCTTTCATGTGAACCTGCCTCCCCTATTTTACTTTTCTTCCTTATATTTTAGGTACAATTTAGAAAAACAACAACCAAAAATACCTCTGAAAATCAGGAAAATCTGTTGTATCTAATGTCAAGAGTAACAGTAGTAGTAGATAAAGAGGTGGGTGTGCACTACACTCACACACTGTCATCTGTGGACGGGCATGCATATTTATCTTTTTTGAGAACTAAACAAGAAATGTGCCTTTTTAACTGTTACATTCTGTTATAGACCCCAACCAGATCTTTGAGGAATCTTCAACCTATTTGAATCAGCTAATTATAGTAACAGTAACACATTAGCAAACTTATCCTGGTCAGGCACAGGGCCAGGTATTTCAAGTGTTACCTTATTTGATCCCACAGGGAAGACACTAGTATTATCACTATTTTTAAAATTGAGGAAATAAAGGCTTGGAAAGCTTAAGTAAAGTGCTCAAATCACAGAGTACGTAAGTGGCATGCCTGGGATTTGAACCTCAGTATTCTCGCTCTGTTCTATTAAGACATTTACTTGTGCTTTTGAGCATTAAAACATTTTTTGTTTTCTCATCATGAAGCATGCTGCTGTAATATGGAAACTAAGAAAACCGCATCATTTCGCAAGAATATTACCAATTTCAGACCATGGGTATATAATATTTTCCTTTGTAAAAAGAACATGTATCAGTCAACAAAGGGAAGCTTGTCTCTGTGAGATGGGAATAAGAGGTCTGACTGTCCCCTCTTACAAAAACCCATGAGGAGGACAATTAAGTAATGGCTTCACTTGTGCTCTGCAGGGCCTTTGCGACTGGTAAAGGGCTGGGGATGAATCCATTCTGTTTTTTCTGAGGTCGACTGTGGCATGGCACCTTTTCTAGATGTCATCCAAATAATTGAAACCCAATTTCGGGAATGTCTCCACCTCTTCTGGAGTGTTTTTCCTCGCTCTGATAGCCATGATTTAGACTGTCGCGATGAGTCTGTAAGTGCTTCCTGTTCTGTCTCGGTCTTCTCAGGGATGGTTCCTCCTAGGGTGAAAGTGTCAACTTCTGCTCTTCAGTTGGCCTTACATTTCAGAGGCGATTCTTTTAATGAGTTGATATCATTCTCTCTTTCTTTCTATTCTGAAAATTGTGTTGCTCATTTGAAGGAAGTTAGTTTTTATAGGGTGAAAGTGTGTGTATGAAAGTCATAAACAGTTCTTCTACAGGCGGTGGGCCTTGTTGCCTTTAATCATATGCATGCTTTTAAAAATCAACTAATGGAATAAATAATGAAAACAAGAATAGCTGGGCATTGTGGCAACCCCTGTACTCCCAGTTGGGAGGTTGAGACAGGAGGAATACAGGTTCAAAGCCAGACTCAGCAACTTAGCAAAATCCTGTCTAACAATAAAAAACAAAACAAAAAACAGGTCTGGAGCTATAAGTGGGTCTTGAATTCATGCAGTAACTGTGTGTATTACACTCCCAGCCCTTTTATATTTTTTGTTTGGAAACAAGGTCTTGCCAGGCTGCTGAGAGTCTCACTATGTTGCTGAGGCTGTCCTTGAACCTGTGATCCTTTTGTCTCAGCCCTCCATGCACCACAATACCCAGCATGTAGTAATTTCTTTAGAACAGATGCTCCTTTTTTTTTCTGGGAAAGCACCATGAGTACTTATTCCAAATTCTGGATGAATCTGTTTGGTTTTGGCTTTGTTGGATGTCTGATGAACTGAAAGTGAGTGGCGCTCTGGAGAATGAGCAGGAGGGTAAGCTGAGGACAGGAATGGAAGCCAGCAGGACAGACAGTGGCACCATGTCCCTCCTGCACTGTAATAACTGCAAGAGGAAGCCCGTGCCTACCCCCACACACAGCATGTCCCAGAGACGACAAGTACTCTGAGAACCTTTATACAGCGCTTCCATGTGCGTCCTGTTCAAAGTAGTTCAGGAGTCCAATCAAGTAAATTTTTCCCTAGGCGCCCCGGCCAGTTGAGTCAAACACAGCCGTTTGTGTGAGTGAGCACTGCAGCCCAGCTGTGCTTCACTCAGCTTGCCACAGCCCAGCCTGTAAACAGAGCAAAGGTCTCTGCACAGCTGCAGGCTGATGTCAGTGTCTGGGGCCCAGCCTGCTGATTTGGACCACTGGAATAACAGCAGTCAACCACCCACTCCCCCGCCAGACCTATTTTCTCCCTCTTCCCCTCCCTTCCACTCCCATCTCTCCTCCCCTCGCCTCCTTCACTGTGGCCAACAAGAACACACGCTATTCAATCCTCTTCTTTTTGTTTTTCTAAATAGGAAGTAGCCCTATCCGGTGAAAGAATTTCTGTATATCCTATTTGATTTTAAACTCTGATGTGCCATAAGTATATATCCACACCAACAGTAGTTTGATTATAAACAGATGAGTTCGAATATGGCAGGTGGAGCATCCTTTACCTTCCCCTTAGAAACTCTTCTGGCCCAAAGCATGGAGACAGGCCAGAATCACTGCGTCCACTCAGCTGCTTCTGTCTCTGATGGGCCACACCTCCAAAAGGCACTTCCCAGTAGTGCCACACTGGGGACCGAGCTGCTAGCACATGGACCTTTGAGGCATACTTAAGATCCATGCCAGGCAGCTAGTTTTCAATAAATATACATGGGCTTATTTTTAAGAATTCTCATTGACAAACATTATTCTTGCCGTCATTGCAATATGCTGTCTTTTACTTCTGAAAGTATTCTGATCTGGGACACAAGTGACTTAGGTTATTTCTTAGGTTATTTCACATGGCACATTCTCAAAGAAAAAACTCTACACTGTTGTAGGAAATTCATCATAAGAACCAACCAATTTCACATTGCTTAAGTAGAATAATTATTGATTTAAATGATCCTTTTCTCTGCCTATACCAGTATCTTTTCATTCAAAACTCCTGAAAGATACATTAACCCTTACCTTTCTTTTGGTAATAAGTACCAAAAGTTACTATTTTATATGAATCCATGGGTACTCTGCAGTATTGAGAGCATGCACCCTTCTGACAGGTGTAGTAGCTCTCTATTTACCTGTATTTACACATCAGTGAAGCAAGGTTGGAAGGTTTGAAATCAAGTTTCCTGGGAAATTTGAGCTCTTCCAGGATTTTCTCTAGTGTGTGTATAAGTATCTGTATATGTGTTCTGCAGTGTATTATCTTATTATAATTCTATTTTCCATAGTGATGAGAAAGAGGGTGGATGTTCTGACTTTAAATTATGTTTATCAAGTTATTTTGCCCTTTTCAAATATGTTAACCTTTCAATATATTCATATTAAAATTATCATTTTATGGAAAACGGATGGAACTAGAGAAAATCATGCCAAGTGAAATTAACTAGTCTCAGGAAAGGCTCATATGGTTTCTCTCATATGTGGAAGCTAGAAAGAAACCAGGAAACAAAAGAGACTTTAGATGAATTCGGGAAGGTACCAGTAGAGCAGTGGAAGGGGGATATGTGGAGGCAGATGAGGTAGGAAGGGAGGAGACTGGATGAAGGAATCAGTTCAAACAATTCTGTGTACACCTGTGAAGCTGTCAGTGCCACTTTCAATATTATCAATGCGGAGGAAGAGGGACCGGGGCAAGATCTGGAGGGAAACGCACCAGGTGCTGTTACATGTTTCTATTACACTAAAACTTAGTGCGATGATGTATGGTTACAGTGCACCAGTAAAAGTGACTTTTATCCTAAAATTTTTATACTCTAGTGATTGTGTTCAGTATATCCTGATATTTTATTACAGTTTTTATTTTATACTTTTGTTGGTGCATTGCAGTTCTCAGAGTGATGTTCAAAGTGATATTAACATATATGCATCCATCACTCTGATCCCTCCCTGCTCCCCTCTCCTCCCTTCCTGTGCACGTTGGTAGGATTGGTAGTGATACCTTTATATACAGACATAACATTATTTGAACTGTTTCCTTCTTCAATTCTCCTTTTTTTCCCTTCCTAAGTCCCTCCCCCAGTCCCATTCCACTATCTCACTGGTCTCTTTATTTATTCAAAGTTCCATTTGTTTCCTATTTTCTCTCTTGCTTCCACATATGAGAGAAAACATATGGCCCTTGACTTTATTAGACTGATTGATCTAATTTGTTTTGCTGCCAGAAATAATTTCCTCTTGTTCCTTTTTATACTTCAATTATATACCATCATGCCTGAAAATCTTGTTGTTGTTTTGTCAGCTTTCTGTTACTGTAACAAAATACTCAAGGTAATAAACTTACAAAGAGAAAAAGGTTTATTTTGATTCACAGTTTTGGAGGTTTCAGCTCATCAACTGGTTTCATTGCTTTGGGCCTGTAGTAAGGCAGTGTATCAAGGCAGGGAGGGAGCACACAATGAAAAACATTCATCCCTTGGCTGGGAACTGAAAGAGGAGGGAGGGACCAGGATCCCACTGTCCCCATTCAAGGGTATGCCCCACTGACCTAAGACTTCCTACTAGCCCCACAGTTTATAGGTTCTGCCACCTCCCAATAGCTCCCTGGGCCAGGAACCAACGTTTTTTAGCACATGAGCTTTTGGGAGACATTTATGATCCAAATGTAGCTCTGGTCACCAGAGAACTGAGACATAATTGTGTTTATGCCCCCTAGAATCATCATGGCTGTGTGTGAATATTGTAAATTTATTTATTTATTTATTTTATTTATTTTATTTTATTTTGTGGTACTAGGAATTGAACTCAGGGGTGTTCTACCGCTGAGCTACACCCTCAGCCCTATTTTTTATTCTTTATTTTGAAACCGAGTCTCACTAAGTTGCGGAGTGCCTCACTAAGTAGCTGAGGCTGGCCGCGAACCCGGATCCTCTGGTCTCAGCCTCCCGAATGCTGGGATTACAAGTGTGCGCCACAACATCCGGCTGAATATTGTAAATTTAGAATGGTGAACAAATTAAATGACATCTTCCCTTTTCATTGGTTTTTAGTTGCTGCTTCAACTACCTGTGAGAAATTAGAAAAAGCCAGGAATGAGTTACAAACAGCTTATGAAGGATTTGTGCAGAAGCTAAACCAGCAGCACCAGACTGACCGGACAGAACTAGAGAATCGGCTTAAGGAATTTTACACTGGAGAGTGTGAAAAGCTTCAGAACATTTACATCGAAGAAGCAGAGAAGTATAAAACCCAATTACAAGAGCAGGTCTGTGCCTTCACATCCAGAGTATGTTTTTAGGCATGGTTGTTCGTTAGAATTCAGATTGCTGTTCACATTTTTTGCTGAGTTTCTCTTTGTCTTTAGGTTAAAAAGGTTGCTTGATCAGTTTTTTTTATGATAAAAGCTATGTACATATGTCAAGCTAAAGAAGGGGGAAAAAAAGATAAAAATAGTCCTTTATCCCACTACCCAGATGTGGAAGTATCCTGATGATGTATTGCTAAACCATTGGTTTGCATTTCTCCTTTTTCTTTTAATAGTGCTTGTTTATTAACATGTTTTCCCCACTCACCAATAAATCATAAACCTTTTTTAGCTTAAATTTGTATGTAGCAATTATTCACATAATTCACTATATGTCAAACAGAAGCTGAGGCTACAGTGGTCAGTATGACAGGCATGGGGCTCAGGTGGCCCTGTTATGCGAAACATGTCCTTATGATGGGCTCAGCCCTTGACATTGGGGACCCTGTGTTCCTGGGGAGGGTGGGAGGGGTGGGGAGTCAGTCAGGAGTGGCAGATCCTAGACAAGTCACTCTTCACACATCATAGTTACCCTTGAACTCCAGTGTGAGCTCATGAGTAAAGTCTACTAATGTTGCTGCGTGTTTATTCAACTTGGGACTTTGGATTTTAGTAGTAAATTATTGTTTTGTTTGTTTCTTATAGTTTGACAATTTGAATACTGCCCATGAAACTGCTAAGCTGGAAATTGAAGCTAGCCACTCTGAGAAAATAGAATTGCTAAAGAAGACCTATGAAGCCTCACTTTCAGGCAAGGAGGCTTTTTGCCATTGAAACAGAAAATAACATAATGGAAAATCATGACATTTCTTGAAACAGAAATGATTCTTAGCTTTCCCTTCCAGAGAATATCCCGTGGTGTTCATTTTGGAGTGTTCTTGGTTTCTTTCTGCATTGTTCATTGTTAATGGATGCCCTTTCTCTCAAAGGATACAAATAATAGTTTTTTTTATAAATGCCAGTCATTCAGGAAAGAGTATGAACATTTAAAGATTCTAGAGGTCTTTTTGGTGGTGGTGCTGATGGTGATGATTGCTATTTGGGGTTCCTGGGAAGTTGCAGGTATCAGTTTACATCTTGATCTCAGTGAAGGATCCACACTCACCACTCTTACACACCTGCTGGTATTGACAGTACTGTGAGATGTCAATAACACTTGTTAGATCAAGAGACCAGGAAACTGAGGCCAGTGTTTTGAGGACGCACCCTTTATGCTGTGTTTTCTAAAGTCCCTTGGCCTCTCTAGGCCTCAGTGCTCCAGTAATAAAATGGGACTCTCTGCCCTGTCCACCTCACACGGTCCTTATGAGAACAGATTACTTAGTCTATATGAAAGCATCATACAAGTGTAAAGTAGCATAGATATAACTTCTGATCAATCCCTAAATCTATACAATTCAACAATGTGAAGTATAACATTCTCATAGAATGGTATTGCCTCACAAAAACAATCTGTTCTTTCCAGAAATCAAGAAGAGCCATGAAATGGAAAAGAAATCACTTGAGGAGTTACTTTACGAGAAGCAGGAGTCACTAGAGGTAGATGAATCTCAAAAAAAAAAAAAAAAAAGAAAGAAAGAAAAAATATTCTTGATGTTGGTGTGGTTTTGGTATGCTTCTGTGCACCTTTGCTCTGTTTCTGGTATTTGCTTGTTAACTTACATCCTGTATTTGTGTTTTAGAAACAAATCAATGATCTGAAGAGTGAAAATGATGCTTTAAATGAAAAGTTGAAATCAGAAGAACAAAAAAGAATATCCAGAGAGAAGGCAAATTCAGTAAGTTGTGGTCTCTCTGTCACTACTGAATTTTTCTTCTGCTCAGTTGCCTTTTAGAGTCAATTAAATGCTTAGCAACCAGAGAAATAATACAGGTTTGGAATTCTCTTCATATCTTGCATTGTGGGTTCTTTTTTGTAACTATATAAAACAGTTCATTTGTTAACTGGTGCCTTTTTATTACATCTTAGAAACTGACATACAGAAAAATCCAATATATTCAGGGTAGTCTAAGCAAATACCTACAGAAAAACAAGGAAATTATTATTAATCAGCATCAAGGAAAGGACTTTCCCTTCCTCCCTCCCCTGCTTCCTTCCTTTCTGTGTGTGTGGTACTAAGGATTGAACACAGGGGCCTTCTACCTTCAAGCTACACCCCCAGCCCTTTTTTATTTTTTGTTTTGAAAAAGGGTCTCGCTAGTTTGCTGAGAGTCTCACTACATTGCTGAAGCTGTCTTTGAACCTGTGATCTTCCTGTCTCAGCTTCCCATGTACTGGGATTATAGGCATGCACTACTACACCCAGCTCTTACTTTCTTTTTTAATAATTGTATTATGGTATAATTTATATTACAAAAGGTTCACCATTTAAAAATCTACAATCCAGGGGTTTTTTGCTTACTATATTCATAACGTGAATTGGTCACCAATATGTAATTCCAGAACTTTTTTTTTTTTTTTTTTTTTTGTGGGGGCATTCTTCTTCTGAGCTACATCTCCCAGCTCTATTTTTTATTTTTTTATTTTAAAATGGGATCTCACTAAATTGCTGAGACTGGCTGCAAATCTGCAATCCTCTTATCTCAGTCTCTCAAGTACTGGGATTACAGGCATTTGCCACCACACCCAACTTCCAGAACATTTTTGTCATTCCAAGTAGGACCCAAACCTTCACAAAGCAGCTACCCACCAGTACACCTTCCATCTTGTTGACTTTGCTTCTTCTGGACATTTCATATAGTAATCATACAAACTGTATGTCTTCTTTACTTCACATAATGTTCTCAAGGCTCATTCAGGCAGTAGCATATATCAGTACTTCATGTCTTTTTATGGATGAATACTATCTCATTGAAATAAATAAGCATCACTTTTGAACAATACAAACTTCTCTGGCAAACTCAGCTTTCCCCCCTGTAATATATATTCTTACTCCTTTACCCTTTCCTTAATTTTTTTTTAATTTTTAATTTTTTTCTTGATGCTTCTGTATCAGGGGCCCTGTTTTCATTCCACGTTTGTGCTCTGGGACTGAAGATGCAAAGCCAGCTGAAGATGTTGCCAGCTCACAAAGTAACATTTGTGAGCACAAAGTACTCATCTCTCAGTGAGAACTTCTGTGATAATCACATGGTGACCCTTTAGACATTTGATAAACATTAGTGAGATCAAATTTTTTAAGAAAAAGCTATTCTAGAATATTCTTAGGAAAAGTCAGTGACTTTGGATGGTTCAGTTGAATTGCCATCAACAAAGCAAGAAGTGGGGGGTGGAGGGTGGTCTTTAAATAGGACAGCCTATTTTTAAAATGTGCCCTGTGCTCCTCTTCCTAGTTCTCTGCCAGCCTGTCCCTTTCTGACCTCACTCCTTTCCCACAACCTCCGATGCTGGGGTGGGGAGGACTGGGCGTCACTGCTCCCCACTTCCTACTCAGCTTTTCAAAGTTGGTTGTAGTTGAAGAAACTCCTTTGTGTCCTATTTAAAAAATTATATTTCCCTCTAAAAAAAAATGAAGTGAGATTTATTAGCTTGGGGGCAAAAAAGAAAAGTCAAATGTGAAAAGATTTTATGTGAAATTTGAGAGCCTAGAGTTGAAGATCCTGATGCTCTCTGGCTCTGATAACTTTTCTGAGTGGATCATTTCATTTGTGGAACACACTTCATTTGCGAAATGAGGCATTTGGAAATTGGGATTAAATAATGCCCAAGACCCATTCCCTGACTCTCCCCAAGGGTAAGGATTGGCCGACAATAGAAACCGCTGCCTCAGAAGGTAGTTTTGCTCATCCAAGCCACTGAATCCTATCTAAGAAATTCCTTTGTTAAACATCTGATCAATAGACCTAGATCTTCTAATTCATATCCTAAATTTTGGATGGTTCAGTTGAATTACCATCAACAAAGCAAGAAGTGGGATGTGGAGGGTGGTCCACCACTGATGGTACACTCTCAGGATGTCTCCCCTCAAGAGTGTTTATTTGGAAAGAATCATAGGAGAGTATGTGCTATATATGCCATGTGTGTGATGGGACATCATGATGCAGATGATAGTGTCACAGCTACACTAGTAGTATGGCAAAACCAACATAGCACATCACAAGAAAAATCCAGAGACTGGGGACATGATTGCTATGACCTGTTGTTCTCCAGAGATGCCGATAAACGTACTACTTTTCATTCCTGATGAGGTACTGACTTTGTTTAGGACTGTTGTTCTCTTTTATATCTCCAAATACCAGTGAAGGATTGTAGGTTGCCTGGTCCCTAGCCAGAGCTCTATTCTGTATTGTAAGGAATGGTTTTGTTTCCAAAACCGTTTGTGATGTAACCAGTATTTTTTTCCATATTAAGTTACTGATAAACGGATGAAATGTTTGTTTTAAAATGTTATGACCAAATTCTTTGAGACTAAAAATATTTTAGCTCTTCTTTTTCACTTCTTTGAAACTGCTCTAAGAAAGTCTCTTGCTACGTGTTTGTGTAATGTCTAAATCTAGAAGATATTTTATATAAAGTTTGTACTATATGATTGTGTGAAATAAGTCAGGGCAATATCTTGCTGTCTTTTCCAGAAAAACCCTCAGATCATGTATTTGGAGCAAGAACTAGAAAGCCTAAAAGCTGTGTTGGAGATCAAGAATGAGAAACTACATCAACAGGACATCAAGTTAATGAAAATGGAGAAACTGGTATGTCTCCTTCAGGAAAGTGGACTGACTGAGGCTCTTAACAATTGAGGCACTACCTGTGAAATAGGATTTGAGCTCTGAGCCTTCAAACTGTGGAGCTGGGTTAACTACTACTTACAGATACTTGGAAATCATACAAAAGCTAAAAGTTGCATTTTCTTTCCAAGTTTATTCAAGGCTGATTCATGCTGCCTTCTAGAACATTTGTTTTCCAAGGAACATGTAAAACAGCATCCAGTTCTTGCAAAAACTATAGCAAACAAATAAGACTCATGATTCAGTGGTCTATGACTCTTCACCTACATAAGAAAAAATCTTAGATGCTCTAAAAACAATACCTTACCACCAGCTCTGGGCTGGTTTTTTATGTCCAGAACAGTTGGATATGTAAATTAATCCCACTGGAACAATATAATCCATCTAAATTCCTCATGTTTCTTCTCATAAATTAGAATATGATTAAAGAATCATGCAGGGCATAGTAGTGCACACCTGAAATTCCAGTACTTGGGAGGCTGAGACAGAGAATCGACACCAGCCTCAGCAATTTAGTGAGACTGTGTTTCAAAATAAAATTAAAAAAAGGTCTGGGGGACATACTTCAGAGGTAGAATGCTTCTGAGTTCAACCTCCAGTGGCAAAAAAAAAAAAAAAAAAAAATCAATCTACTTGGACAAATAAGAGCATTGTGAAAAATATGAGTAGATTGTAGCTTACAGTCTATAGGATGGAGCATGGGTGTTTGTGTGTGACAAGTCCACATAATGCCATGTGTCTGAGGGGTGTGCCAGTGTTCAGTGTCAGTCTTGGTCCCACCCCTGTCCAGGACTCTACCCAAGTTGGCAGGGTTTGGCAGACAGCTCAAGTGATTCCAGCTCCTGCTGCATTTTGCTCTCAACTGCACCCGCCGCCTAGCGCTGCTTGCCTCTTCTCCCCCCAGTTATGGGTGACTCATTGTTGAATAAGTTCCTCATTCAAACCCAGACCAGCCCTGGACAATAGGGAGCATGGAGGTCACTCTTGGTATGTTTGGCTTTTTGTTTGCTTGGAGTGTGGGGATTTAGCTTAGTTCGGTTTTATTTTCTTCTAAAGACTATTACTTGTCTTTTGAGGGAAATAATCGTTAAGCCCCCATGTGGATATATGGATACTTCATAATGTCAGAGAATCTCTTTTAAAGGATCTCATGGTTGCTAATGGGTCCAACCTAGTCGCTATACCAGTTCTTGCCAGAAACCATCCCGTTATACCAGGTCTGACAGCTCTGCTCATCAGCCAGGCAACAATGACTGAGATAATCCTATTAATAATTTGTTGCCTCATATGCCATTCATGCATCAAGACTTTTCAGAAGACCATGAGCAATAAAATAGACTCTGCTATAAAACTGACATGTTTTAATTTTGATAACCCATAGTATTTCTGTTTCTTGCTACACATGTACCAAGAGGCATCTTGAACATATCAGTCTGCATCACCTTGTTGTATGTGGAGAAGGGGTTGCTATGAGGACAGGTACACCTGTGATTACCTTATTTATTTGTAAGCTCCAGTCTCTTGATGAGGTTAAGTTACTTAATAAGGACAAGGAGGTTGTCTAAGGAAGAAGCTTTGATATGAAAACTACCTTTGCCAAGAATTAGCTCTGTAACATAATCAGGACTATTTTCCTCTTTTGTAAAATGAAGGATTAGATGAGCTAATACTTTAAGGCCAATCACTACCTGATCTCAAAGTTCAGATTTTCCTACCTCTTGCCTTCATCTTGAATTTCTTTATAATTACTGGGAATTTCAATATTCTCTTTTTCTTTTATTCTAGACTCATGTTCTGGAAAGTTACTTCTACTAAATGGCTTATGCTGAGTATTTTCTGGATATGAGGACATCTTAAGAAAATAGGGAATCAGTAGTGTAGCTCAGTGGGAGAGTGCCTGTCATACATGAGGCCCTGGGTTCCAATCTCTTTTGTTTTTGAAAAAAAGTAGGGTTCCAAACTGGGTACTTTAATCAAAGTATTATTAATCATATGCTACAATGACAGGAATTTAGGATTCTGAGCAGGCTATGATGTTGCTTCTTAAGCAAGTAACAAAACCATACCTTTGAAAAGTGAGCTGAGGTGGAATCAGCCCTCCATCATGTTAAGTGATTAAATGTCTTCAGATATCTTATCCTTTAATCTCTCAACTGATGGATTTGTTCTTGAAAGTCTATTCTGGGCAGGCCAGCAGGAGAAATAAACATATCTTGAAGTGAACTGGAGAGAGAAGGAGGCTTCCCTAGCATGGCTTCTTTCATTAGATGCCCAGCACAGCTTTGTGGTGGAAGCAGCTGCTGAAGAGTCACCTGAGATACATTTAAGGCTTTATTAAATATGGCCAAGAACAATGACCTCTTGGCCTGTGAGTTTTCATCAACTGTGAATTTTTTTTTTCAAAATTCACCATAGGGTGTGATAGCTTTGATAAATGCAGGCTGTTCAGGTTCAGTGTTTGTTTTACCACCTTGAAAGAGAAAGAGTCCCAGCACCCAGAGTTGCCCAGGACAGGGCACTAGTTCCCACGGGGATTCTAAAAGAGTGCCCTGGAAGAAGAAAGTTACCACCTAGGTGCCATTTGTTAAGTGGCTTGGCAGACATTTCTCAAAAACACATAATCTCAAGATGTTCAATTTTGCTGCTTCATATTCTTTTTTTTTTTTTTTTACAGATAAACTTTTTTTTATTGTAATAATTCGTGCTTTGTATTTATACATTTTTGTTAGGTACAAATTGATAAAGACAAATGTGCACACATTTCTCATCTGACCCTATCCCCAATTCCCACCCCGCTCCCTCGCCCTCCCTCCCTCTCAAGTTCAGTTCAGTGAGTGATCTTGATATAATTGTGTTAAGTACACCATGTGCCTTAGTATGCTCTCCCCCCCACCCCCCCGTCCATTCTCTTCGGTTAAGTCTACTTCTTTGTTTATCGAGGGTCTCTACTTTTTCATCTGGGGACCCTCTTATGTCCCATCTACTCCCTAACATCCGCATATTAGGGAGAATATATGTTTCTTTACTCTAGATGCAAAACTGCTAAACAAGATACTAGCAACGCGCATTCAAAACCACATCAAGAAAATTATACACCATGACCAAGTCGGGTTCATCCCAGGGATGCAAGGCTGGTTCAGCATACGAAAAACAATACACGTAATACACCACATAAACAGATTCAAAGACAAAAATCACATGATCATCTCAATTGATGCTGAAAAAGCATTTGACAAGATCCAACACCCATTCATGCTAAAAGCACTACAGAGAATTGGAATAGAAGGAACATACCTCAAAATCATTGAGGCAATATACAATAGCCCACAGCCAGCATCATATTAAATGGAGAAAAACTGCAAGAGTTCCCACTAAAGACAGGAACAAGACAAGGATGTCCATTATCACCTCTTCTGTTTAATATAGAACTCGAGACTCTAGCCAGAGCAATAAGGCAAGAGAAGGAAATCAAAGGGGTAAAAATAGGGAAAGAAGAACTAAAACTATCCCTTTTTGCAGATAACATGATACTATACTTAGAAGACCCAACAAATTCAACCAAAAAATTCATATTCTTTTGTAGTGTGCCAGAGTATAAATATTTCAATGTACTATTACATTTCCCTAATTAAATCTCTCCAGACTGTACTTGTGTCAGGAATATACCTTAAGAAATGAGATTCTATTTATTTCTTGTCACTATACAAATGTCAGAATTCTTGTTTATGCTAAGGTGGACAACAACACAGTGCTGGTTGACAAATTGAAGCGATTCCAGCAAGAGAACGAGGAGTTAAAAGCCCGGATGGACAAGCACATGGCAATTTCAAGGTAAAAATACAGTGGTCCTATTTTTTCCTGAGCGCTTCAAATCTAGCATTACTTTCTCACCACACTCCCCCATGTACCTGGAAATGTGATTGAAGCAGCTGGTTTGAAGAGGTACCAATTTCCATCTAGAAAATATGATTGTTGCAGTTCATGCTTTTACCAAAGAGTTCTGGACCAAACTCTGACATCTGAGGGAACAAACCTTCTCCCAAGGTCCCTGGCTTAATGACTCTGAGAATGCTTTCAAATAAAGAGAAAACAGCCATGAACATAAGGCCATTATAAAACATTTAGAATGCTTGCGGAAGTGTCAGCAACGTACTATGAAATTGCCCCAGCAGTACAGCTTTGCTGCTGGTTTTTTTGTTTTTGTTTTTGTTTTTCTGCCTGAGGTTAATGCTTCCAGTATGTGGGTTTCTTAGCCAGCCTAATACCTAGGACCTTGTGCAGGATTCTCTTTAATCTCACAGGCACAGGTTTTTCGACTTTCAAATTTACAATGGTAAGACATGTTTTCCAAGTCACGTTTTTTAACTTAGATTCGCCTGGTTCCTGGCTCTCTTTTTTTTCCCTCAGGCAACTCTCCACTGAGCAGGCGGTGCTGCAGGAATCACTGGAGAAGGAGTCGAAAGTCAACAAGCGGCTCTCCATGGAGAATGAGGAGTTGCTGTGGAAGCTGCACAACGGGGACTTGTGCAGCCCCAAGAGATCCCCCACATCTCCTGCCATCCCTTTTCAGTCACCAAGGAATTCTGGCTCCTTCTCCAGCCCCAGCATTTCACCCAGATGACGCTGTCTGAAGGCATTTGGACGCAAGTCTGCAGGACTGACCCTAACAAAGGTCATGGGAGCTATGTTAGCGCATGTGGCACTGCCACAGGATAACTGGAAAGCAACCACCACCAGAACCGACTGCGTATGGATGGGAACTCTGGAGGAAGACTTTTGACGTGGTCCAGAGGACTCTCTTCCAAAAGAGATTTCAGAATTGATGTGGACATAGTTGCACAAAGCACTTAAGGAACGAGAGACTCTTGTTCATTGCCTTTTCACCTAAGCATAAGGGGAAAAACTCTCAGGGGCCTATTGAGATAAAGATTTATAACCTTTATAATGTTCTTCACCACAGACACCTTCTTGTGATTTTTATTTTGGTCTGACTGGGCAGGGGTGTGTGAATGGATGGATGTGTCCGAGTGTCCCATGTCCGAGGCAGCCTTCTTTGCTGTGTACTAAAAGTCAAGAGCTGAATATAGCTGGGTATATACTAATCAAATCATAGTCAGCCTACATGTTTCAACAAAAGCCATAGAAGAAAAAGCAATAGTTGCTTGACTTATAAGTATCTACCACCACCTTTGCTCCACCCTTCAACATGGCAAGGAGAGGGTACTACAGTAAAAGCTTTGACTTGTCAATGTCTGTACATTCTCTGTATCATGGAGTAACCTAATTGGCAGTTTTTCAGTGTTCAGCCCTGTCAACTGAAACTAGCTTGATTTTCCTGTAGATTTTTTACTTATTCATGTGAGACTAAAGCTACACTATGATCCATTTTCTCAGGCTACAGGCAAATCTAGAACCCTAATTTTTCTAAAAAAAAAAAAAAAAAAACAATGTATAAAAAGGGCAGTACAGTGGATTGTTCTGCCTTATTTTTACTGTGATCTAAGCTGTCCTTACAGATTCAAACTGTTGTATTCTCTCCCACTATCTTCATTTCCTCTTTTCTTTTCTCCACCATCCAGAGCCACAAAAGCAAACCTTCTACCTCCTACCTACTTTTCTCTGAAACAAGAATAAAAGAATACGTTTTTCCAGAACCAGCTCATCTTCAAGGTGCTGAACCCATTTTCCAAATAAATCAAGACCTGGATCTGATGCTACAAATTTGGGGAAACTTTAGAGAAAATAATGAGAAAGAATGGCGAACACAAGCTACCTTTGTTAAGCCAATGATATAATGTCTAATAGAACAAAGTCTGGGAAGATAATGCTAATTTTGGGTACCTTTTGGGGACTTCTGTCTCTGGGAAGGTAACAGAATGACCAGCCAATGAGTGGGAAATGTGGCTTGTACAACTCCTAATTGAATTTCTCCTCAAAACTTCACTTGTTACCTCCCCAAATTCTAAAACTTTGGGGAAGGTGGAAGGACAACTGTGGCTTTTCCCCCCTCTCCTTGCATGTGTTAACAATGTGATGTCAGTATTTACTAATCTGCATTCGATGGCTGTGCAAATAACCCCTATAGTAAGAACAGATTCAGGATACTAGAAGCGGGTATTTGAGTCATCTACATGTATACTACATAGAAAATTGATATTCATGATGCATGTTTTTTTTAATTAGTGATTGTGTTTGGAGTTTTTAACTTGCAGTCGTTGATTATGTATGTAACCTTCCATGTTTGCTTCTGATGAATGGGAACGTAGATCACTGCCACCTGAAACATCTCTGCTCACACTTCCAAGTTGTTCTCAATGACATTAGCCAAAGTTGGGTTTGCCATTCACCCCCCATGCATGGTAAATCTCCTGCTACTCCCTGCTATCCTCCATACCACTTAGGTGTCTGGGAAACAAATCTTACAGCAATTAGTACTAAATGTCTTCGGAGGATGGGAGACAACAGGAGAGATGATAGGAAACAAAATACAGAACTTCAGATTTTTTTTTCAAACCAAATGTTTCATGTAGGATGCAAAATGTTGGCACATCATAAAAATATAGATGTGTAAACAACTGTAGTTGTGCTCAGTTTGTAGTGCTGGAAAGTGTATTTTACTTTGATCAAATAAATAATGCTGGAATATTCAATATAAGAAATGCAGCCTTCAACATACTTCACTCTTCAAAGTGTGACCCAGTATATAGCCTTTCTTAGCTCAGCAGTTAAAATCCTGTCTCCTAAGCTATTTCACAGGAATTTCCAAGGCAACTACAGAATTTGTCATGGGCTAAAATTTGGCACACGCAGCAAGAGAGAGCTAAGCTTTTCTAATTCAAAGATGTATATTTGAGAAATAAATTTTGGCTGGTTTTAACAATTTCTGCTGTGTAACAAGAAAATTGGGACAGCTGTGTTCTAAATATTTTCGTATATGGGTCTAAACAAAGTTAAATCTTAATCTCTGCATCTACCTTATGTTAAAAGTTAAAACCTTAAAACACTTATTCTAATTCTTAGTGAATAGACTAGAGTTTGTTCTTTTGAGTGCAGCAGTTTAAAAAAAACTGCTGTGCATATTTTGATACTTTCATAAATTAACTCATATTAGCTTTATATTTGAATTTTTTTGCAGTCATTATATCAAAGAGAATAGTAGGCATTGACCCAAGTATTCCTGCCAATAAGTCCTTCCCAACATACTTTTTAAACTTACTTTAAAAACAAGCATTTAGCCCAGTTTTATTTTTTTAAAAAACTTGCTCATTTAATAGAAATGATTACATATAAATTGCTGACATATATGCTTTCTTAGTATAAAAGCTAGAAACACATGGATGTAGGTAAGCAGTCAGAATACATGCTTTCTGTTAGAAAAGTTAACACTTCTGAGAATAGATGGATGACTCCCTTTGATTTAGATGTGTGGGTCTGACTCTCCGGTTGGGGCAACTTGGCACTTTACATCAGCCTCTGGCAAAGAATTAATAAAAAGAACCCCAAAGCTGACTGTGTACACAAATGGGCTTTCCATCAGTTCATTATACTTCACTTTCCAAGTCAGGAAAGCTCTACAGTGGTAGCTACTGTAGTCTGTCCTCGGAGATTCTGAGCAGTGCAAATGTAATATCCTGCGTCAATGGTCTCAAAGTCCTCGATGGTAATGACACTCTGGGAGATTCTTGTGGTGTGCCCCAGTCCTCTGTGGATCAGCCTCCAAGTGTCTTGAATCGTCACAGGCCTTTCATCCTATTTAATGACATGGACAGACTGAAGCAAGGGCGACAAGCTGCTCCCATGCACCCAGCACCACTGGCATTCCTTTCAAAGTGCCAACGTGTTGCTTATAAAAGCCTGCTTGGTATGCAGAGCTCATAGGCTCTGGAAGCTTTTACACTGTATAATCATTCAAGGCTGCATTTTTTCCCAAGCAGAGTCTTGAATTTCAGCATGTTGTTTGGTAACTTCTTTCTGTCCTATTTTTTTTTTTCCTAGTAAGTTTCTACTTAATATGAAATGTATGCTTTTGGAACTCAAAGTGGAACTAGTCTGAAGTATAAAAACCTGCACAGAATTTTCCACTGCTCCCAGCTACATGTTGCCCCCTTTTGCCACCTTGAGGGGTTCTTCTCAGAACTTAAAATCAGAAGCCCAAAGCACTTACTGTATGTGAATCAGAGCTCCTGTGTGTTCAGTGTTCAGATTTGAGAAAGAAAACAGCAAGATTAGGTAAATGTACTTGGGAGGCTGAGACAGGAGGATGGAATGTTCCAGGCCAGCCTTTGCAACTTAGGGAGACCCCTGTTTCAAAATTAATAAAAAAAAAAAAAAACAATAATTGCTAGAGGTGTATTCTCAGGTAGAATGCTGCTGGTTTCAACCCTTAGTAAAAAAAAAAAAAAAAAAAAAGGGTCTTAGGACTGCAAAGGGAAGAGAGTTGTACCTAGAATGAATAAGATGATGCCCTAGATGATGGAACTTCTCTTTCTAGAAGGAGATGGTAACTTAAAATACATCAGCCCTCTTTGGTGACAAGAACAGTATTTTCTGAATTTAGTAAAACTAGTATTACTAAGTTAATACTTATTCTGCTCATAAAATAGCCAATTACAATTTTAAAAAGTCCTATTAAAAATCATTAGTGTCTTCCAAGTGTAACAATACTTCTTAAAAATAGGTACCTGGTATCAGGATGCTAGAAAATATTGTTCTCCAGGGACATTTATTTTCCATCCACTACAGCCCTTAAGCAGAAGTGTATTGGCTACTGAGTGTGTCTGGGGAGGCCAAGTCTCTTCTGGCCACAAAGGGGTTATTTCATGTTGGCAGCAGGGCTGTTTATTTCAGTGAGCAAAACATACGCAAAGGCTAAATATGCTGTAGTTGCTTTTATAGAAAGCTTATTTTTTAAATGGTCTCTGGCCTCACGGCACCTTTGTGACAGGGCCATGTTTATATGCCCATTTGGTGGGTGTCTGCACAACCTGTACTGGGGACATGGTGAAGGATTCAGGAGCTTAGATCAGCCCCTAGTGGCCCAGAAGACAGAACGGATGATTGAGGTTGGGGGGATGCAGAAAGAGGAAGGTCCCTCCTTTCCCTCGAATGCTTCTTAAGGGTAATGAAAAAAAACTACACATGGAGGGCACATGGTGAATGAATTTCCTAATGAAACCAATTATTTACTTGCCCTTAAAAATATTTATTTATTTATTTATTTATTTATTTATTTATTTATTTATTTATTTATTGTGGTACTGGGGCATTCTACCTTTGAGCTCCACCCTCAGCCCTATTTTTTATTCTTTATTTTGAAACAAGATCTCACTAAGTTGTGGAGGGCCTCACTAAGTAGCTGAGGCTGGCCGTGAACCTGCAATCCTCCTGCATCAGCCTCCCAAGTACTGGGATTACAAGTGTGCGCCACCATGCCTGGCAAAAAAATCCATTTGTAAATATAAGATACAAGCAAGCCGTGGCCCCTACCATAGTCGCACGTGGAACTTACCTTCTGCCCTGGGAAGATCCACCTGAATTCCACCTCCACGTCAGGCTCCCCTAGGACAGTGCAGAGGACGCTGATGTCATCCCCGCCTTTCACTCTGTTTGAGGAGGCCACAATGGTGGTTGACGGAGGGCCGCTGGGCACTGGAGTGATATGAGACCCCTGAGTGAGCGCAGCATTGAAGACTAACCACGGGCATAACATTTTGCCTTTCTTATGGCTCCCCAGTCAGCGCCAGGCCCACCCTAGCCCACCACTTGATTTCCTTTGATGCCACCTCTGCTTCTCAAACTCATGACCCAGAATGGGGTAGTTATCCAGAACTCCCAGGTCCAGCCACTGCACTTATGATCAGGCCAGGAGGCTCAAAGGTCAGCCCAAGGTCTTGTGAAGGAAACAAAAAGATGAGAGGAAGAAGGTACTTGGGGAAGAGCAAGTAGAACCTAACAAAGGCAGTTTTCATGGCATCAAAAGGGGTGGAGGTGAGCAGGAATGGCGGCACATGCCTGTATCCCAGGACTTGGGAGGCTGAGATGGGAGGATCACAGGTTCAAGGCTAGTATCAGCAACTTAGTGATACCCTCAGCAACTCAGTGAGACGCTTTAAAAATAAAATAGGGTTGGGGGTATAACTCGGAGGTAGAACACCCCTGGGTTCAATCCTTAGTACCAAAAATAGAGGGGGAGGGTTGTGGAGGTAGATAAACAGGTGTGTGGCTCACCATCCTCAGAAAAAAAAAAAAAAGGAAAATGTCTAAATATATGGATAAGAAGGATGTTTCCAGGAAGGGCATGAGGCTACCTGTGTTTGCAGCACTTTTACTGTACAGCATTTCAGAAACACATTCCCTTCTTAGGGTCAGTTCAGTCAAGTAATTTTGATGGCAGCCCTGAGCAAGGCAACATGCTAAGAGCTGGGACCACAAGAGTGAACAAGACAGATGTGGACTCTGAGCCCTGGGTCTCTGCATTCCCGTGGAAGGGACAGCCACTAAGCAAGCAGCTTCATGGTTCACTCATTCACAACTTCAAGTTCATTCAGAGCTATGGAGAAGCCCCGCCTGATCTGAAAGTTGAGAATGGTCTGAGAGCCAGGAAATGCTTCCTTGAAGAAGCAATGTCTGAACTAAAACTTCAGGGGTGAGCTTAAAAGACATGGATGGGAGAAGGGGGAGGCACCAGCTGGCTAGGAATTGCTGCATGCAAAGCCCATGGAGTGAGGCAGAGGTTGCTGCTGATGGAGGAAGGCAGGGCAGGCTGTGGAGAGAGGACGAGAAGGGCCAGAGGAGCTGGCGAGGGGGGCAGAGGCAGTGTGGGGACTGCAAAGATTCCAACTGTGGTTCTAAGAGAAGAGGGAGCCTACAGCTACAGAATGGTGTAATTGGAATTATAATCAACAGCAGTGTGGAAAATGGATCTGAGGGAGAAAGGGTGGACACACAGGAACTGAGAAAGGTATTTACATTGCTCCTCGGAGACATGATGACATCTTTCACCCTCTTCACAGTGAGGATGGAGAGCCACAGTAGCAACCACTCAAAGAGGATTTAATGAAAGCCCAAAGGACAGCCAGGTGTGGTGGCACATGCCTGTAATCCCAGTAATTTGAAGGTTGAGACAGGAGGACTGCAGGTTGGAGGTCAACCTCAGTAACTTAGTGAGTCCCTGTTTCAAAATAAAAAATAAAAAGGGTTGGGAGTATAGCTAGACCTAATGCCCCTGGATTCAATCCCTAGAAGGAAGAAAGGAGAAGGAGGAAGGAGAGGAGGAGGAGGAGGAAGAGGAGCAGGAGGAGGAGGAGGAGGAGGAGG